>VZSF01010918.1:14971-85436 GCA_013398295.1 Chionis minor
CCCAAAAAAAAATTGGCCTAATTTTTTTTTTTTAATTGAAGATTATAATACTAAAATTCACACCAGCTGTGTGGCCCTGCGCAGCGCCAAGAGAGGGAGAGGGTTTCTCTGGCCTTTAACAATCTGTCTCTCTTGGCGAATGTGGCAAAGTGTTTAAATCTACACAAAGAGAAAAATACTCTTTAAAAATAATCACCAATTGCTGTAACTTGGTCTTCTACTATGCTGATATACCACTGTTAAACAGGATTTTATGGCAAAGAGATATATGGAATACATCATAGTTTGACCCTTTCCTTTTTTTTTGCCCATCCAAACTAAACCAGAATTACAAAGTCAGATCTACTTTCATCCTAAACACCGTGTTTCTTGTGCCATATTGGAGTCGGCCAAGTGTTTATCATGATATATCCTAGAAAAATGGCAAACCTAGCGCTGCGCTTGTTCTGCCGAGTTCTGCAGGTGCAGCATTTTTAGTACGCCTCATTTTGTAGGAAAACACTAACACTGTGTTAGCAATCACTAATTTCATCAAGTTCACCAATGGGACGGGTCTTTTCAATGGCCCGGCCTTTCGCTCTTGCATACAAGATGCCTTTGGACACTGAAAGAACAGTAGGAGCAGCTTTAAGCTCATTAATGTGATGACAACAGAGTGATTCCCAAGATATCAAAATGACAATAGAGTGAATAGGACCCAAGGTATCAAAATGAGGTGTAACAAAGGGAAAGAGCAGACAGATGGAGCTACCTCAGGACATCATCTCCGTAAATCAGGAATGTACTGACATTTTGACACCGCCGTTCTTTTCAGGCTGCTTTATGCAGAGCAAATCCTGCTTCTGCAGACGTCAGCGGGACACCGATAGTCCTTACTAATTTTTTTTAAACACTAGCTGCCAGATTTAAACATTCAGTCTTGTTTTTTAGTTGATTTTTACTTACTTTTACTTAACTTACTTAATTTTACTTAGTTTACTTAAAAAAAGTTCGCCACCCTGGAACGCTGCCACACGCCCTGTACTCTCCCATGGCGAGGGTTTCTTCAGCAGGGCTGTTCCCACGCCCCGTTGTCCTCACCCCTGGCCCGCGACACCTTACCACAGCACACAGCGTTTGGAGGTGACACAGCTGGCACAGGACACCATGGGTTGCGAGAGCATCTAACGTCTTACTCCTGGTGGCTCCGGCGTAGCAGCGGGATGGAGGTGAGGAAGCTGAAAACCTCTCTGCAGCATCTTCAGCTGCTGCCCCAAGGGGCAGCGATGCCTTCACCAGATCTACAGCGTTCATGTTACTTTTTAAAATAACGGTGGGGGGAGGTCATCCTGCCCCTTTGCTCTACCCTGGTGAGGGGCACTGGGGGTCCTGGGCCCAGTTCTGGGCTCCCCGGCTCAAGAAGGACAGGGAGCTGCTGGAGAGGCGACAGCAAAGGGCCACAAGGATGATCGAGGGGCTGGAACATCTTTCTTATGAGGAGAGTCTGAGGGAGTTGGGTCTTTTTAGTCTGGAGAAGAGCAGACTGAGGGGGGATCTCATCAATGCTTACTAATACTTAAAGGGAGGGTTCTGGGAGGAGGGGGCCAGGCTTTTTTCAGTGGCGCCCAGTGACAGGACAAGACGTAACAGGCACAAACTTGACCATAGGAAGTTCCATTTGAACGTGAGGAGGAACTTCTTTCCTTTGAGGGTGGCAGAGCACTGGCACAGGCTGCCCAGAGAGGTGGTGGAGTCTCCGACTCTGGAGACATTCCCAACCCGCCTGGACACCAGCCTGTGCCACCTGCTCTTGGTGCAACCCTGCTCTGGCAGGGGGGCTGGACTAGATGATCTCCAGAGGTCCCTTCCAACCCCAGGGATTCTGTGATTCTCTGTGTAAAATAGATGCACTTTTAAAAAAAACCCGCACCACGTCGAAATTATGTAGAGCCAAGATCTCACACAGCATTAGGATAATGAAACAGTAGCTGTGCAGTCTCCTGAGTAAACACACCACCACGCTGCCCCTTGGCTTTCACAAGGGACGGCAAACAAAGTTCAGTGTAATTTTGTCTCTAAAGGGAGGGATGTACACCAGACCACATCCACAGAACTTGGTGGCCATCGCAAAATGAAGCATGCAGGAGACCAAAAGCATCCGAGCTGAACGGTTTCCTGTAACATTAATTCAGCACATTTAAGCAGATCCAAAATTCAGCCTTCCAACCAACTCACTTCTTTATGGGTCCTGCTTCACATCACACGTGGAAATGGTAACGCTCCAGGAGAGAATAAATATCAACATTTTCATTTATTTTCACTGTTCGCTGTGTGGCCACAGGCTTCATTCATTGCGTAGAGGTAGACACTACTCTGAACGTACAAGTATTTGTTTCCCCACAGGCCATTTTTCATGGCAAATAGAGCAACCAGGTTTTTCAAGCACTAATAGATATCTCTCCACAACAATTCAGTAGGACACGGCAACATTACTCCTATCTTACCTATGAAGTACGGTGCTGAATTCCATAGTCAGCTCAAAACACAGGATCTCATTTTTTTTCCAATGGAATTTAATACTCTTCAGCAACTGGTATGTTCAAAATCCAGACCCTGTTGGCTTTAATTTCAGATTGGAAGAGCTCAGGTCTCGGGGTTGTGAAATAGTTACGAAATATTACCGTAGCTCTGCATGCGTTCTTTAATGAATAGTTTTTGAAAAATAAATATTCTTCCCAGCTTGACAACATTTATTTTAACGCAGATGCCTTTTGTTCATGCTCTCTGGGGAACAGACGGTGCAAGTACACAGCCCCACACCAGGCCAGGGCTGTGATGAGCAGGAATGTGTCATTTGTCCCCTTCAAACTTTGCAGCATTTGTGTATTTCAACACTGAATTTCAAATCTCTCCTCTTTACAAGAGCCACGGAAGTTTGGATTTGGGTTGTTATTTTTTTGTTTGGTTGTTTTTAATGTTAATTTAGTAATCAATTACTTATTTTAGTACAAAAAAAAAGACTGAAAATATTTCAGAAATTCCAGTTCCCCTACAGACCAGTCCTGCTTTTCTGCACTTTCCAATCATTTATTAGGGAGACTTCTCACTGGATCCAAGTGGCAACACAGAGCCTCGAGAGAGCTTGCAAATGGATTCTAAATTGATGTTTAAAAGCCTTCTTTTTTTCTAAATGGGAGAGGCTAATGAGTTTTAATTCCTTGGAAGGTCAGCTACTTCAATAAAAAGGGATTGTTTTTATTACTAGCAAGTCATCTGTTTTGAAGACTGGTTTACTTATTTATGTATGTCCTGACCAAAAAGCATTTGATTAAGGCTGTGTTTTGTTATTCAAAAATTAGATGGAGTACTGCTGGAGCGGGTTTTACTTTGTAAACGTTCAAAAGGAAGGATAGGTGGAATACAATAAATATATTAGCTGAAGGCCAAAATCCGAGCATTCCTACCAGCACCCCGCTATACAAGCAATTTTCATATGCTCAGAGCACTCAAAAAACCCCCAGAAGTGGGTGAGGAACTAGAAGAAGAGCAGCTGGGTCTTGCTCCTACACTAAAGCCAAAAATAAATTTTCAGATTTCAATACACAACTTGGGCTCTTTACCTGAGCGTTACCACGTCTGCCCATGGTCTGGTTTGCAAACCTCGCATTAATATCCAGCTCCCTCAAGATTCTGCTGCAAACTATTCCAATGAACATCACTAGGTAAGGGACCACCAGAGGAGAAGGCAGCCTCAGGGGGATGGAGCACGTAGCCCTTTTCTAATTCTCCCTGAAAGTTTAGAAGTTGGACAGGCCGCCAATTCCTTATCACTTAAAAAGTTAAGCCAGAAAAATTAATGTCCCCAGTAACACTTAGCTAGGCAAAGGGATTCCAGATGCACATGGAGAGGAGAAGCTGTTAACTGCTGCTTTCTCCAAGGAGATCTTGCAGACATTGCAAACCACTTGCTGTTCTGCCCTGGAATAAAAAGCTGACGCCATTTCTTGGAGGAGTTACGTGCCTCTGCTCAGCCATGCACCAGCCAGGGAAGAACAAGGTATTTCACCGGCTTCTCCCAGCAGCCTGGAGAACTATTGTTCCCCATCCTCAGTCCCATCCTTTATAGAAAATGATCCCCAAGGTGAGAGAAATTTTCCCAGTTTCAAGAATAGAAAAGACGACACTTCTGCCTCTTGCCACCTCCCTTGGGAGGGAACCTGGAACAAGTGAATGGGGAGAAGAGAGGAAAAACCTGCTGTCGTCCTTAGGGAACAGGGTACACTGGAATACTGCTTGGTGGCCCGGACAGCTTCCAGCTGCTGACGGAGCACAGAACAGCCACGAAGAGCACTGCGAGGGCAGGCTGAAGCCCTTGATGATGTATCGGCAGGAGGAGAAAAAAAGGATAGACTCGAGGGAAGGCTGATAACCTGAGCTGGAGCCCATGAACTCTGGGGCTGTCCCCCATGAGAACTCCCTCTTTAAAAAGCTGGTCCACGCAGAGCATCAAAGCTTTGGTGCTTCCTCCCAGGCTGCAGCAAGAACGGGATGAGACAAGAAGCTTTGCTTGCTGGTCCCTGTCCTCAAAGGGCAACGCTCCAGCCACAGCTAAGCACAGGCAGAGGGAATGGAAAGACTGGGAGAGACTGACCGTGGAGGGACGACGGGACGCTTCTCCCAGCGGCGCTCACCACACGACTGCTGTGCTCAGCGTCTCGGGGCCGTGGTGCTGCCTGGCGAGGAGCCTCCGTGCAGGGCCAGGGGGGTCTGTGGGGTGCCACCCCCTTCCTTGCATAACTGCGGAGCTGCAGGGGAGAGAACCAAAACGAGAAGCCTCAGGAGGGAGATTTATTGCTTGGTTAATAAAATCCTTCCCTTCCCAATGACCCCAGTGAAGAAAGGAAGGGCTGAGTGGCTTTATCTTTATTCAGTGCCGTGGTCCTTCTGGGACACTTGAGCGTGATTGCATCATTTTCGGTGTCAGACTTGATAAGATGCTGATTGTGTTTCCACGATTTTCTGTGGCGGAGGACTCCCCCGGCAGCCGGGATGGTTAATGGGAACTGACTGGCTCTCCATGCACGTCAGCACAGTTCCCTTTGGCTTCCTGCTGTAGCACATTAACACAACAAATTAACATGGTAATTGCCTTCTAACTATTTATCGCTGTGGAAAAGGGGGGAAGGGGGAAAGAAAAAAAAAAAAGAAAAAAGGAAGATCACAGGCAACAACCCAGGAGATAGCTTAGGAAGGCAGGTCTCTGTCTGCACCTCCCTTTATTTCTATTTATAGCCAGCCATGTAGTTATGCTAATAAACAAGTAACTGCAGGGTATGGCAAATCCCTTGCTCAGGCACAGAAAAAGCACGGAGTTAAATATATTCAGCTTACCCAGCTCACAGCACCGGTGTGACGGCTACCAAAACCACGGGGATCTAACAGCAGTTTCCACTTAGACCTATTCACACAGCAGAGCCCTTGCAAGGGTATGTCTGTTTGGCATATCTCTATGCAAATCAAGCACATGATAAATAAAGGAATAAATTTTAAAAAAAATAATACCCAGTATCGATGACTCAGACTTAATCAATTATTTTGGCAAAGGGCAATTCACTGCAGTTCATAAACTGATTCAGCCGGGCGAAAACAGCCCTTTTATCCAAATAGCAGCATAATGCATCTGCCACCAATTTCTCCAGAGCAACTGCATCAAGAACAGCATTTATTGTAACTCCCCTTGGCATACGATTTGTTGTTATGCCATTTGCCTGTGTATGCAGCAGTTTCTAAAGGGGATTGCATCAGGTCCTCACATAACCTATATATTTAATCAGATTATCCAATTAAATAATACAGCCTGAAACAGAAAGTCTGCTATTCCCTCGAGCATTTCTGGGAAAGCTCTCGTTGCTTGTTCTTGTACTTAAAATGTACTAGCAGCACCGTATTCCGCAGCTATTTTTAAGTATCCAGACATTTGTAAAGCACCCATGGCTAATTTCTAGATGCCTATACCTCATTTTCCTCATCAAATTACAGCAGACAGAAACACCATATTAATCTATAAGGTCACAGAGCACACAAAAATAACTTTTCTGATTGCGAACAAGCACGGGATGAAAAAGGCGATTGCCGACGGCAGTGTTTTTGTAGAGGAAGGAGGGGGATCCCAGCAGGGCAACGGGAATGCCGTCTCCCGCAGGGCTGAGGCTCGTGCCGACAGCTGTGCTTTGAAACGTGCCAGCACGTACCTGGTGGATCAGCAGCCACGGAGCCTGGATAACCTCTGGGCTTCCCTACAACTTCCCCAGCAGCCGTCAGGATGAGATGCTGCACGACGGGTTCAGTTCCTGGGGCCACTCATCGCAACTCCTCCCTGGCCACCCCACCCTGGCCCTGGGACCGCACCGGCTCTGCCGCCGGAGCCAACGGGGCAGGAGCCAGAACAGATGAGCTCCGGCTCATCCTTCCCTGGGGCAGGTGCTCCGGATCTGAGTCTTTCCACAGCCTTTGGAGCAAGGGTATAGAAGCAGCGAAAGGCCTTTTATCAACCCTGAGCAGGGAGTGCTGGAGCTTGCAAATCTCCAGGAGGATTCCGTACCTGGAGGGTCAGTGCAAAGCTCTGCTACAGAGATGACTTCTTCCAGCAGTAAACCCTACGAGGACAGAAACACCTCTGAGTATCTTGCCTCCCAGTGCCCATCTTGGCAAGGCACGTTGCCTTCCTATCGATTACAGTTTAATCCAATGTCTCCAAATCATTTATTTTAGCAGTGATTAAATACGTCACAAAACACTCCCGGGAGAAAGGCCGGGAGGTGTTACAGCACAGCGTTCTCCGGAGCAGTGGAGGAAGCGACGGTGGTTCAACACTGTGGTTCTGTAAACACAAACACCAAGTGTTATAACATGGTGTTTTCCCAAGGGCAAAAAAATCAGGGAAAAGTGAGAAACAATCTAGCTCGAGCGCGCCGAGTAGATTGGTTGACCAGACTCTGCTGGCTACCACAGCACCCAGCTCCATCCGGAAACCAGCAGCAAGCTCCAGGGATGCCAGGGCGGCAGCTCGGCTCGCCGGCCCCGACCCAGAGGGAAACTGGGTGGAAAGGGGGATATTTTGCAGCCATTAAAAATTCATTCTATTTTTAAACCAGACGCGCTGCCGTTTCAAAAGCTCCCCGGTGAGAAGGGGATTGGCAGCCTGGGGAAGAGAGAGCAGGGGAGGCAGGGGGGGCCCGGTCGGGATGTGGGATGCGTTTCAGGCAGCAATCCTGGGATCAGCGGAGACGCTGCCGGCACAGGGAGGGGTTGGCTTCTCGCCAGCCCGCTCCGCGCTCTGGAAAAAAAAAAAAAAATCACAAAGCTAATAACCTCAATTACAGCCCAGCCTCTCTGGGGGTAGCTGATGACGCCTTTGTTTATCTGAATCCCGACGTGAAAGCAAAGATTGTTTTCCATCTGCAGGGGCACATGTTGTACAGGCACCGGAGAAATAAGCCGTCCGCATAAGGGAAAGAAAGGTCAACTATACTGTCTTCCAAAAATTCACCTTAGAGGCTGACGGTTTTAACTCTGGCTCCTGTGGGCTCCCAAATATTTTAATTTGGCAGCCAAAAGGCAGTAAGTCACCTGGAAGGCGGCTGTTACAGCTCTTCTGTAACAGTATGTGGGGACTGATGACCAAAATATTTCTTTTATGAATATATTAGTTAGACAGGGATGCCTAGAAAGAATAGGCAGAAAGAAAACAGCCGTTGCCTGTTGAGACACAGCTCTATTGAGCCATATCCCAAAGAATATTTGAGATTTAAGCAACATTGTTGGGCTTCTTGCAATTTTCCTCCTTGGTTACAAATCTAATCTACATTCAGGAAATCTGGAAGGATCAGGTAGAGAAACCACTACCTTCGTCATCAGACGTGGGAGCAGAAAATGGCGTACACAGCACCTGTGCTGTAGAGGCGAGGTCTGCCTGTATCACCACGAAAAAAAAAATTAACTACAATAGATTTCGTAGAAGATGACTGTCACTATAAAAACCTTTGTCATATTTAAGCACTGTTCCTGCTGATAAAATGAGCAACGCTTTCGTTTCCGCATGGTTTCCCTCCGCGTGTCACTGGACACAGAGCCCTGCAGGCTCAGCGGTTCAGTTGGGTCTGCCAGATGGTCCATACGGATGGTCCTACATTGCAGTTCTAACGTGATTCACCGTGCTGCCACTTCATTTTCTTTTCATATGAAGAGCTATATAAAGTAAGGCTTCTCAGGACCAGCAAAACCTGCGATGTTATTCAGTTCCAGGCTCCCTTCAGTCCTCCAGCACAGCCAGACCTGCCGCCTGAAGGTGCTTGCAGCAATACGCCTTCAGGCTGCAGTTGTCTACGTTTCAGTGCGTGTGGGCTTTTGTAGTGGAAGTTAAATTTTCTCAATTCCCTTACGAAGCAGAGGCAATCAGCCAGCACTCGCGGCCATGTCACGAGTCACGTCTGTGCCCTGTATGCACACGCGAGAAACACAAGTCTTGTTCATCTGCAGTGGCATAAATCTGAAGAGATATCTAATAACTCCCGGTTCCTACCCACCAGATACACAGAGACAAACTGCTTTTTCTTGGTGTAAGTCAGTAAAAGCGTACAGTGCCATCCAGTTTTTGGCAGCCCAAAATTGGGCAGATTATGGATAACATGTTACCAGGGAACGTTAGATCAGGTTTAGACAGAAGGACTAAAAACCACAACTCCTCACAGCAAAGGAGGACGGTGAGGTTATGCTGTCAATATGTTTTGCCTATGAAAAAAGAGAATCTAACAAGCAGTATTACAGCTCAGGTTAGATACCCCTGCCTCAGGCTAACAGTCAAATCTTTCCTTGGCTAAGAAAGCCTTGCAATTTAACCTTTGCCTGATCTCACACATGACTGGCTCTTAAAAAAAAAAAATCACAGCAGAAAAATTGTGAAAGAAGGGGAAGGGAGTTATTGCGCCTTTGACCTTGTTCGCTCCCATTAAATAACAAGAGGCGGAAGGGGGGAGGCTGGGGTCTGGCACGGCCAGGCTAAACCTCACCATGGGCACACACTGGTTTGCATTAGCCACAAAGGCACTTTGGAAAAGTCATAGGAACCAGCCATCCCAGACCAATGAAACAAAGCAAATGTCATTGCCTCGTCCTCGCTGCGGAACTGAGCATCACCAGACCGCAGGTCTCCAACCTCACCACACCACGGTGTGCTTTGCACACCGGCACCTGGACTCCACAGCCCAAGACCACAGAACGTGTCTTCTGGCTTCAAATCATTTTTCCTCCTTTAAAGACAGTAAAAGTTGCACAAGGCTTAGAGCTAGGGGTTTGCCCTGCACATACTACCTGGTTTTTCAGTAAAATCACAGAAACACCAAACACACACTTAGGTTCATTAGCCAAACTCTCCCCAGACACCCTCTCCACTCCCCAGGACCTCAAGTCCTCTCCTGCTCCCACACTCCTGCCCAAGCACTTGCCATTCCTGCCACATTTTAGCACAGCGATGAAAATTGAGATCTCAACGTCCCAGGCAAAGACAACCAGAGCAGCAGAAGAAACAGGAGTGGTGACCGGAATACTGAAAGAGAAGCTGGGTTTGGTCTGTGTGGTTTTTTAACTAAATAATCCATGGAACATCAAGGTCAACGGAGGCTTGAAAGGGTGCACCCAGCACAGGCTGGGTAGTCCAGTTCAAAATACCTGCCCAGGTGACGGAGCAAATGACAATATGGTCTGTCCTGCAGAAGACATGGTTCTTACCACATTGTCTTTACCCTTGTCCTTGGCTGAGGAATTACAGTTTGTCCCACCAGACCCTTGGCACCTGCAGAGGTGCTGGTGGGGCTCTACGGGGCACCCACACCCCAAACCGGGGCACCAAATAAGTACCCAGCACTAACAGGGAGGGTGACCCAGAGGTGACACCCAGCAGCCGATGACCAGCCCAGGGCTCCGAGGGACCCAGATTTGCAGCACGTGCCCCAGAGCGGTGACAAAGTCAGGGTGGAAATGGTGCTATGTCACCCAGCACCCGTGGTACAAATGCTGGCATTACTGGTGCCAGAGGGAGACCTGGCTGTAATGTTTGAAGACCGAGCGGATAACTACATGTCCTGTAACTCCAAATTTAAGTAGTTCTGCGCTTAAAAATAAGGCTCAGCTAAATTTCAACATAGCAACTCAATAAGCATAATAAACTGTGCTTCAATTTTTAAGCTTTGGGAAATTAAAGACAGTAAAGGATGCTCCCCCCCTCAATAAGATGAGAAGAAAAGAAAACAGAGGGGACAGTGTGGATACTCCTGATGTTTCCGGGAGATCTGTGGGCTCAAGGTTGATTAGCAGTTGACAGTGTCCTTTTCTGTGACAGGAGAAGATAAGCCGGGAGCAGAACACTGCAGGCAGCTGATAGCAGCAGTTCCCAGATCAAGGCTCATGGGGGCTGAGGATGCGGAGCAGGAAAGATTTCCTGGAGAAAATGACTTGTGATGCTGAATGGTTCTGAAGTTTGTGAAAAGCGCCTTGAGCCTACTAAATAAAAACATGTCACTGAAATCTTCTTCTCATCCCTACAGAAAACAGTTTTGTTTTACATAGAAAGCAGTATCTCCTAAATTCTAGCCCAGGTACATTTCAAATATAATTAAATTTGCCAAATAACAACTCCTCAGCCATCACTTAGAAGCCTCACTAGTTAAAAACATGCAAGTTTAGTCTCAAAAATATCATAAATCTTGCACCACCTCCCTATACAATAAGGGCAATATCATCCCATCAATAAAGGGACACAAACATCATTAAAACAAACAAAAAAAAAAATCCATTTTTAAACAAAGCAGTCATGCACAAACTGTCTGGAGGTTTACATGGGAGTGTAGGTGACTGCAAGGACCTATACATATTTAGGGTTTTTTTAGCCTCTTTAAAAAAAAAACCAAACAACTTCAGTGTGAAGTTTTAAAGTAAAATCAAGCGGATTATTTGTAGACCCACAGCCCTGTACAGGGGTGCAGAGTACAAGCTGGCAGCTTCCAGCTGACTGAAGGCCTCTGTCACTTTTTGTGTCTCTTGCCAACGATGCTGCACAAGTTATTGTGTTTTCTTACAGTCCAGGAGGTTGAACCAAATCTGATGCCCTTTCATACACACACAGACACCTGCAAAATAGCTTGTAATCCGCACTCATAGAATCCTAGAATCACTTGGGTTGGAAGAGACCTTCAAGATCATTGAGTCCAACCATAAACCTATGCCAAAACCACCCCTAACCCATGTCCCTCAGCACCATGTCTACCCGTCTTTTAAATACCTCCAGGGACGGTGATTCCACCACCTCCCTGGGCAGCCTGTTCCAATGCCTGATAACCCTTTTGGTAAAGAAGTTTTTCCTAATCTCCAACCTAAACCTCCCCTGGCACAACTTGAGGCCATTTCCTTTTGTCCTGTCGCTTGTTACTTGGGAGAAGAGATTGACCCCACCTGGCTACAACCTCCTTTCAGGGAGTTGTAGAGAGTGATAAGGTCTGCCCTCAACTTTCTCTTCTCCAGGCTAAACAATCCCAACTCTCTCAGCTGCTCTTCATACGACTTGTTCTCCAGATATCACCAAAATCACTCACCAAAATACACCAAAGGAATATTATCCTATTCTATACATGATAGTAGAGGTGCTGAGAGAGTCAGTGATGTGTTCAAGGTTGTAATGATGTTTGTAATAAAATAAAAGCAAGTCCAATCCTCGCAACTCGCCAGCCTCATCCCACCCGCTCCACAGGGCTCTTCTCACCGGTCCTGCTGGGGCCTGACCTATGTCAGATCTGGGTTCTTCCCCTTCCTGTGACTTGGTATGTCTGAGCAGTTCAAGGTGTTATGGTTTGAGAAAACCCATAGCAATTTATTGTCACTTAGACAATTATTCTCTCACCCCATGACCCCTCCCCACCCAGGAAGGGGAATCGGGAAGCAAACAAGAAAACCCAGGGGTTGAAAGATCAACAGATTTAATAGGATAGAACTGGATAATTAACAGTACTAACACAAAGGAACCCATATTGATCCCGACATCTGTATATACTGTACAAGGATTATACTCAGCCAACTATATCAGCCAGAAGCTGTGCACTCCCAGAAGTGGACAGGGAATGTCGGACACTGCGAGCGCTACAGCTTCAGGAAGAAGGAAAGGGCTCAGGGATCTGGCACCAGGGCAAGAAGTCCTCTGGATGGCTGCCATCAAGGGGGAGCCATCAAGGCGGAGCCATCAAAGGGGAGAGTGTGACCAAGGGGAAAACCCCCCTACCTCGCAGCAGACTTTCTGATTTCTATTAAATGTGCCATTCATGGTATGAAATAATCCTGTCGGCAGCCTGGATCAAGTGCCTAAGTCTCGCTGCTCCTCATCCCTGTACCTGGCGAGCTTGAAAACACTCAGACCTTGAAACCCCCACACCAGAGCTGGCTGTAAAGTAAATGTCTTCACTAATTCAGACACCAGAGTCTTCCACAAATACAGCTTTCCCAAGCATTAGGAAAGAAATTAGCCCTGTGCCGCTCACACCAGGACACAAGGAAAGCAACAATTCAGATAATTCCAGTCCTAGCCCTGCAGAGCGCTCCGGAGCAAAGGCACCAGCTCAGCGCCGCGGACTGGGGAGAGACAGGTAACTCGGGAAGGGGTTTGATCAGCCCCGGGGATGTAGCTGCTCTCCTGCATCGAACAAGCTCATCTCCTGTTCACCACTGACCAAAGGACAAAGAAGCAGCCCCAGCAGCTCCTTGGTCATGCGAAGTATTACAAACTCTTAAGTTTTTAAGGAAAATAAAGAGACAGAGTTTCCAAGCCTCACGCAGGGCCAGTGTCCCCCAGCCAGCGAGGCGGTGGAGGGGCTCTGCGTTTCAGACAGACCATCAAGCTCATTTCTGTGTAAAAGCCCTATAATTTAGATATCAAGCCCAGGCCAATGAGGGCTCAGCAGCCACAATCACCGCATTTTTAGCCATCCAACCCAGCACAGAAACCCTTCTGTAATCCCCTTTTCCTAGCACATTATCTTTAATCATAGGCATAATGGGGATTCAATTTGAGCCCTCAGCTGCATTTTCTTCCTTATTATTCACAGCGCTGTATTTTCCTCAGCAATAAACAATTTTCCCCCATTCCATTTTGCATTGATCCGCCTCAAAGTTCAAAAAGAGTCTTTTAAGGTTTTTATAGCTCTGCGTGGAAGCTCCTGGCCAGTAATGAAGATGGAAACTCAGGGCTTTTACCCAGAAAACTGAATTGCACAAAGTACGCGCTTTCTTTGTTCTCCTTCAGATAACATCCCTGGAAATTTGGCAATTATTTGCAGCCATTTGCCAGCACCATTTTCATCCAAGAGCCCAAATCCCACCATTAAGGGTTGCTCCAGCGCATGCACTGGCTGCTACCCCACTCCCAGAGCCAAGTGTCCACCTAAAGGCTTTGTTACCGGAGGTCTGCGCTTCATCTCCATCCTCTGGTACCTTCTCTAGCCCTTTCTGAACAAGCAGCCTCTTTAAGCAGTATCAGTAGTCTCAACTGTTTAAAAAGAAAGTTGCCAAAACATGGAATTAATCCAGGCTGTGTAAATACACAGTTTCCCCTTAATTGACTCTTTAAATGCACCTGTGTCAATGCGGGCACCCCAGCGATGTATCAGCTTGCAAGACTGAAAGGTCTATTCCCCCCTAGAGGCATCTGGGCTAACATTTCATAAATTACAATCATGTTTTCCTTTTCTGTTAATATTTTCATTCCAAAGGTCATTTACCACACACACACACACTCTATCTCGCAAAGCAGAGGAAGGTGATGGAAGCTGCTTGATTCCCAGACCTGGGAATCACAGTCGCTCCATTAGTGATACAGATCTACAATCTTATTGCAAAGATATATCTATCGACAGCCACTACACTCACCTAGAAAAAGCTCTTTAGATATGTGTAAAAAACCATCCAGGCTATAGGAGCAGGTGTGCGCTGCTTCTCTACACGTATATTTGGCTGATGAAGGTACCGGATTGTCTTTTCTGGGTGCTTGAGTTGGGCACCTTCACCCTACACTAAGGCAACCAACCTTCAGTCTTGGACAAGGCGCAGCTGCAGCCGGTCTTGCTCCAGAGGGTCACACGGGTGATCTTTCTTCTTCCCTAAGGAGCAGAAAAGCCCGGGGTACACAGCAGCCAAGGATCAGTACCAAAAGAGGGACCCCAAAGGCAACCAGGGTCCCGAGTCTGATCTATTGCCCCGGTGTGAAGTGGGGTCTCTGAGAAGGGACTCTCGGGCCCCGCAAACCAGGCATTGCCCAGGCAGCGCGCGGGTGAAGAGAACCTTGTTTATACAGGCACATCAGAAAGCCTTTGATGAACGGTTAATTCACTTTCTGAAATATCCAAGGAACGTAACATTTTCTCTTATTATTATGTTAGCCTGAGAAGGTTTGCGCGCCCCATCCCGGAGGGTGGCAGAGGCTTAATATTAATTAAATAGCAGATTTAAGGTTATTTCTCATAATCACATCTGTGATCTGAATTATTGCTTGATAATATTCCACTTTTGCCCGCTTGCTGCTTTTGATTGATTATTTGCATCTGCTGGTTTATAAGGGGCACGTATTGCTTCGGACAGAGGCATCTTTTTTGATTCTAACCGCATTACATTCTACGGGCGGATGATGGATTGGATTTTCAAGGATACCATAAACACCAGCCCCATTCTTGCCAGCGTGATATGTATCTTTATCCCATAGTCACTCTTCAGTGTATCCTGTATTCAATCATCCTTATATTCATTTCTCCTGATATTATTATTATTAGCCTTGGGGAACTTGTTTTATAGGCTATTTAGTTTGAATTAAGCATGTATGTCAGTCATTTCTTGTTTCCAAAAGAACACAGACGATAAACGATAGGACTTATGCCTAGACTCAGCTTTGGACTAGTTTTCATCTTTACCTGTACCTGAGTATTTTTACTATCAGTAAAACAACTGCTCGATTCTTTGTCAAAACCTCCTCCGCATATATTTTCACAGGTGGGTTTTTTTTTAGTAGATTCATTAGGCACAATTGGAAATTGCTTTTTCTTTCTACCAACTTTCTTGTTTAATCGGATGTGGTCTCAAGAGAAAAAGGTCTTTTGCCATTTTTTCCCCCTTGCAGTGCTCACTGACACTTCCCAAAAATAAATTCAAGGGCTGATCAAGATACTGATTATATTTCAGCTATGTTTTGTCTTCATTTTAAGCTGTCTATACATTGAGATTCATTGAAATTTTAATTTCTTTTTTTTAAATTAACACACCTGGTCATCTATAGAAACACGTGAACATACAGTTGCTTACTCTGGATGATGAGATTAAATTAGTGTACTGTTATAGTGTAAATCAATACGCACACAGAGTCAAAAGAGCACGTGTGCAAGTTATAATGAAATATTCAGGCATATGATCAGATGTTCCCCCACGCTCCTTTTGATGCAGCTTCATGAGATTTTAATGCTTTATCCCCCTCCCACAAGTTCGGTAGCAAAGCACACTTTCAGATGACACGATGCTCAAATTGCTCCCCATCCTCCCCACACTTTTGCCTCCCACGAGTGACTCATAGGAGCGTCCCTGGGGATTTCTTGAGTACGTGGCAGCCTTTGCGACGACGCAGGGGAGCACGTTAAGCCGGCGGCTCTGCGCCCCTCCGGAGCAGGAGTGAGTCACCCTTTCCTACAGATCCCACAGATCCCTCGAACGCTACTGAGAACAGTCACGTTGCAGCCGGAGAGCATGGGGAACATCCCTCCTCTGCTCTTTCCCTAGTTACTACACAAACTTGATGACTTCTACTTACTACTATATTTATTTATAACATGCATTTACTACTTAGTTTATTCAGATGAAGTTTTTCCAGGGTGCTCTCCATATAGGGGGTTTTGTGTCTTTTTGCTTCAAGTTTCCAGCTCATACTAAAATCATGAAGATGCATTTACGACACACACCCAGTGTCTGGAGGTATTTGCTGTGATGTGCCAGCCCTGGGATTCCAGGGGTGCAAACCGGCGCGGTTGTGTCACGCACCACAGGACAAAGCTATACATGAGCCGGCCACAGATCTCCAGGAACAGAAGTGAGCAGCCCAACGCACAGAAGTGGATTATGAAACTATTTTGTCACATCTGTGCAGGGAGATTAAAAGCTGTCAAATGATTATCATCATGGAAATGGGTTCTCTAGCAAGGCGAAGATTGGAAACAGCTGGGACGCCACCACCAGAGCTGAACACTGTTAAAACTGGCAGACTATCTGCTCTCTTTTTCACTTTTACATACGCTTCCAGATACCTAACCAGAGAAGGTATCTTCTAGTATCTTCTAGTATCCCTAATCAGAAAGGCAGGGAAACCTTAAATCAGGTACAATTTTTTAGACAGAAGTTTTCCTCAGCCTTCAGCATGCAGTAGACAGGATATTTGGGAAGAAAAGGCAGACAAAGGAGTCTTATCCCTCCAAATCTGGTTAGAGAGCAAAGCACGCGTGAGCCAAAACATGACCAGAAAAGGAAAACATCAGCACCCACAACCAGAGGCAACGCCTGAAAACGCCACAAACAATTTAAATGACAATTCTTTCTCTCTCCAGCTCTGTAAGTCGCACATCTAAGCAAAACGCATCCCCATGGCGCTGGCAGAGTGCCTTTAAAATCAGAGGAATAAAAAGAAAGGAGGCCAGCAGCAGTCAGCAATGCGTGCTGCCGGTCACTCAATGTAACAGCAGGCATCCCTCATGGCATACCGCGACGCAGCCCTTGGACTGTGCTGGGGACTTAGTCAGTGCCCCTGCAGCCAAATTCATCAAGAGGTGACTCAGAAATGGCTTTGAGAGCAGAGACATCCTTGCGGATAGGACTGCAGGAGGACAAGGCACAACACATTATTTCCATTTAATCCATGCCAGCGTAAGCAGGCTACAGAACTCCATTTATTATGGTAGCTTTGGGAAAATAAATAAATAAATAAAACCTTTTGGCCACCAGAGAAGCAATATTTGTCCCTGTGTATTGCATCTGCATCCTGCTGTAGCTGCTCACACGCGCGTATGCCCATACCCAAGGCGGCACGGGCAAAACAGGAGGACCCGTGCGTGGGAGCGGCGGAGGGGATGCGAGCCCAAGACGAATTCAGTTTCTGTCTCGTTAGCCTGCCAGCTGCGGCTCTCCGGCGGCAGAGACACTCGCCAGGAGTCCTGATTCTTTGGGTCATCGGGATCATGGGCTTTAGGACAGAGCGGAGGAAGAAGGTGGGGGTGAAGTTATTTTTATGCCTGGCCTTTCTCAGAAGGTCAGGAGTTAGGGGGTAGTTTCTTTAAAGATCCAGGTCTTGATCTCAGGAACGGCCCTACTGAAACGCTACGGCACTGAGAAATAGTACTTGCAGATATCCACACTTGCAGGGTGATGACACAGCAAGCAACATGGGCAGATCACTGGCCGGTATAAAAATCATAATTTGTGACTACACAGATTAACGTCATGAACAGGCAGTGATGGACCTAACTAGGATTTCTCATTAGCTCTTATGGACATATTTTTGGGTTTGATCGTACCGCTATCCACACCACCACCGGAGACAGTGCCACCCGTAGCTCTGGTGTCTCGCCAGCCACCATCGGAGCCCTGATTTCAAATAAGAAACTCCGCGTGTAACCTCATCAGCAGACAAAAGACCCCAAGATTTTGGTGCAGCTCTTTCTGCCAAGCTGGAGAAGGGGAAGGTTAGTGAGGGAAGCCTTTCAGAAACAGTACATCTACCCAGGACCTGCAGCCTGCTCTTGTGAGCTGTATTTAAAGTACGCAGATACATAAAACATCTCATGAATTCCTGGGGATTCCCAGTGTGAGCTTCTAACAAGTGAGCACTCAGGAACATTATGAAAAAGTTATGACTCTTAAGTAAACATTCACGCTGAGCACCTGATTTATAAATTTACTGTTCAACCAAAATACAAGCAGAGCCAGCTCACCTCCCCAGCCAGCCGCAGCAAAACCTCCCAGCTGGCTTCATAAGGAATAGCAGGAACAATCTACCTGTTCCATTACTCACAGAAGTTGCAATGGATATATCTCAAATATTAGTCAGATCGATAGCACTTTAATCAAGCTTAATATTTTGGTTAGTAAGGAAAAACCCACAGCACTTCACACCCCACAGAGAAGAGAAGAGGGTGTCCCTTCCGCGAAGGAGTAGTCTGAAAGGAAACTTCACCAACAGAAACCAGTTTCCCAGTCCCTGTATATTAACAACATTCTGGCTATTCCAACTTTTGGAAAGTTATTTACATTTTTACCCTGCTACCCTGAGCATGGTAGACGCAGAAGACTAGAACCTTCCTGAGCTGCGGAGCCCAAAGTTTCCATAGCGGAGCAAGACACAAAGCTAATCAGTTGGTTCTTCAGCATCCCCCATGCTTCAAAGGGGGATAAAACAATTTAAAGCCACCAACATCCCTGCTTGAATATCCACAGAGGGAAGCAGGAGATAGGTGAATGTTGTTACACATTCCAGTTGACCTGCTTAGTGTCCCACGTGGTTTGTAAAAGGTGTTTTCAACAAATAGCATTAACTCACTTTGTTTCCTACAAGGTACTGATTTCCAATATTTTTAACAAGTCCTTTGAAACACCCTGTGATGTGTGTATTTATTGCTTGACTAGGTCTGAGGTCTCAGGTGCAAGAGACTGCCCGGGGCTACCCGCCTCTCTCCACCACGAACTTGATTAAAGGAAAAAAGCAGACCGATACGCAGAAGATTTTACTGTTACAAGAAACAAAACCAAGAGAGAGGAGCAGAATTTTCCCTCTTTTGCCATATACCTTTCCAGATGTTCACTTGCTGCCAATAGCTCAGCGGGAAAATATTGATTATAAGAAGATCTGGTTTCTCAAACGAGCCTTTAATTTGGCAGATCTAAAAGCCACATTATTCTCTGCACTCCCGCCTGAACTTGCCTGTATTCTTTTCTTTGAAATGAGCTCTCTGCCATGCAAAATCTGCCACAGTGCCTTATTTATTATTGACCCGTCACAGTTTGGAAACACAGCTTAAAATAAATGAGCCTGAATGCCATGGCTGTAGAGTTATTAAATTGCCTGGCATTGAGGAAATTGCTTTTCATAAACATCCTGAGCTCTTATAGGTTTTTTTTCTTAAAGTGTTTAATACAGTGAGAGTCCAAGTGAATCTGAATCCGTCTGCAAACTGAATTGCTAATGACAAGGGAAGATGTATTATTGTTCAATATTGAAAAACTCAAGTTAGAGGACAGAACAAAGAAAGGAGTTTCACAATATACAAATAATATTCTTTCTACTTGCTGTGACCCGATGCACTAGCTAATCAGCGAAAGAAAACACTTCCATCTTCTCAGTAAATGAAACCACGTAGAGGATGTTCATTTCAGGTCTCCTCCATCACGGATCCCAAATCCCACTGCCAATACCAGCACCCTTCTGCTGTCTCTGCAGACCTGGGCAATACAGGTGTGAACAGGTGAACAATAAAACTTAACAGTGATTTCCACGCTACCGTACACAGCCTCAAAGCTGTACAATAAATATTCTGTAGTTGCTAATTCCCTGTTTAATATCCCCCCTTGGTAGCGCTCAGACATGTCCTTTCTTTGTTAGACTTCTCTCGTGTACCCAGGGAGGGGTGCACAGGGGCAGGTGTTCCAGCCTGTGCCAGTTTTTTTGCAAAGCCAGATACATCGTCCAGCTGAACGGCACATGGGTGGCGTGCTTCCCTGTACCTCATCACCAAATCCAGGCAGATTCCGTAGGGATGCCCACGTGATGCCCCAGCAGCCCAGTTCCTCCTTCGGGGTAGACTGCCTCTGCTCTGCTGCCATCACGACACAATACACAGCAAAGCTGAAGTTTGAAAAAGCTCTTTGCGCCCCTTCTGTGTGAAGCAGCTAGAGCTGCAGCAGGACAGGGAGACGACGGGATGCCCCGTTCCACCTCCACACTTGGCAATCCCAATCCTCAGCGCTGGGACTCATTCCTTACTTGTGCCACGTAATCACGCCACGCTTCAAAACAACCCTGGACAGTCCCCATGTACCTCAACCTCACCGCCTAGGGTTCCAGACAAGAAAGAAGTTGGTGAATCCATTTCCTACTCATACATCCACTGCTCCTGAACAGCCTCACAGGTACCGTGGATGTGAAGGGGCTCTGAAGCCTGACCGCTTCTCCAGCCTGACACGGAGATGCAGAAGCAGAACCACCCTCCTCCCGCTGCTCCCTTAACAGGGCTTGGAGAGAAGAGGGAACGCGGTCACCCTTCTCATCTGTAACGATCAACGTGATACCGGGGAGGGCTCTCTGGAGATGCCTTTACATCAGGTCTGAAAGGAGCAACGAAATTTCCAGTCCTCATCCCCTTTTGAGACCCAGCAGGACAAAGGGAAAACAGCAGCTGAAAACACAAACAAAACCTCGAGTCCCCCAGCTTCATTTAACTTGTGAGTTTGCACCCACACGATGCTAAAAGCGAGGCCGCGGCCGCCTGCCATCTTTTATGAGATGTAAAACCTACGTGAATCCTTTGTCAATAATGAATTC
The DNA here is from genome assembly GCA_013398295.1 of Chionis minor. NCBI lineage: Eukaryota > Metazoa > Chordata > Aves > Charadriiformes > Chionidae > Chionis > Chionis minor. Next base: position 35,607 of record VZSF01010918.1, read on the forward strand.
CTGTTTGCTGTGCCTCTAAATTGAAGAAAATGAGTATTTCTTTTTCCTCTCGGAAAAGCAGCGCGGTACCCCAATAGGGGTTGCTACGCAACCACCTCCTGCACATGGCTGATAACACTCACGGCATTATTTCCCCGCCTGACTGCACCGTCAGAACAAAGCCAGGCTAATGAAGCTTTCAAACGCTCTTGGTTCTGCCTTTGACGGTTCAACACGGGTTTTCCTTGCACGGACGCGACAGTTACAGCAGCAACTCGACGTCCCCTCCAGCCAGGGATGTCTCCAGAGGTGGATGGAGGAAATGTCCGACGGAGAGCGATGGGCACCATCGGAGTAGAGCGGCAAAATGCCCAAAAGATACAACCAGCCTCCAAAACGGAGGGCAGCCTCGCACGTCCCAAAACAAGTCAGCGATGACGAGGCCCTCCGAAACACTGAGCCATCGGTATTACAGACCAAGCCAGACATCCTCCAGCGCCCGTTTATCCATCAGCCCTAACACCCGCATCACACCTCAGCCGCTGCCTCCCTGCCGGCACGGGAACAGCAAGGATAAACCTTCCCACCAGCATATGCAAAAAGGGACAGGGCAAAGACAACGCTCCAGGCTAAGCAGGCCCCGCCCCTTGCAGCACTTACAGGTTTATTTATCTATTTATTAGTGATCTGCTGAAATAAATTTGACTGTGATTTTCTTACGCAGCATGTGTAAGCAAAATCTCTCTACAACCCCCTGAAAGGAGATTGTAGCCAGGTGGGGGTCAGTCTCTTCTCCCATGTAACAAGCGACAGGACAAAAGGAAACAGCCTCAAGTTGTGCCAGGGGAGGTTTAGGTTGGAGATTAGGAAAAACTTCTTTACCCAAAGGGTTATCAGGCATTGGAACAGGCTGCCCAGGGAGGTGGTGGAGTCGCCGGCCCTGGAGGTATTTAAAAGCCGGGTAGACGTGGTGCTGAGGGACATGGGTTAGGGGTGGTTTTGGCATAGGTTTATGGTTGGACTCGATGACCTTGAAGGTCTCTTCCAACCCAAGCGCTTCTATGATTCTATGAAAACCCTCTTCTTGAGATCAGCAGGTGTAGCAGGAGCCACCATCACTGGCAAGGAGCTCCAGCTTCCCGCATAGACATCTCCGTCCCCCTGTGACAGCACCCAGCTGATGCTGAAGCAGTCCCAATGTTGTAACTGGGACAGTATCTCCCTCCATCACTGCCACATCTGCCCTGCACGGACTCAGTCACAGGGACAGCCCCATTTCTCAGAAGAGGCGCTTAGTTACCCTCCTCATCTTCATGCTGATGGCCAGAGATGGCTTCTTCTTCCACAGCAGAAGCCTACCTACCCTTTACCTCTTCCTACCCTTTACCTTTCATTTCACAGGACGGCAGAACACAGTGGAGTGGAGAGCGGTGACCCTCCAGTACCTTACCTAGTTAGTGGGATCACCTTAAATACACGTGTGGATGCCACACAACCCCAGGGCGACAGGGCAGTGAGGACAGGCTGGCACCACACGCCGCCTGAGCTTGCCAGAGCGCACAGAATTACCTCAAAAGCTTGAAGAGGGACAAATCCCAGCAGCTGACTGCTTTCCAGGCAGCGCGTGGCTCCAAGCGTTGTTTTCATTAGGAAACTGCCATGAACCAAGTCAGGGCAGGAATCCAAAGCCCAGTGAGTGCTCCACACCCAGCGCCATTTCAGCGCACTGGGGACACACTAGGTGCAGCCTGGGAGATGCCAGTGTAAGGCGGGTGCCTGTCCAGAAATCCAGGGCAAAACTGCAGCTGCAGAACGGTTATTTAAATTCCTTTCCTACGTAAGCAACTGCTCACAGGTACCAATTACCTGGAAGAAGAGCTGGGGACGCATTGCTCCCACAGCAGGGAGGTGGGAGGACTGGCCGGGAATGGAAGCACATCTGCTCTCAGACAACACAGCAGCATGAATCCAGCTCTGGAGCCCCCAATATCAGAAGGACACGGACCTGTGGAGCAGGGCCAGAGGAGGCCATGAAAGTCAGAAGATCAGAGAGTTAGAGCCCCTCTGCTGGGTGGGGAGGGACTCTGGATCAGGGAGCGGAGCCATAGGATGACGGGGAATGGTTTTAAACTGAAAGAGGGGAGATTTAGGTTAGATATGAGGAAGAAATTCTTCACTCTGAGGGCAGTGAGCCCCCGGCCCAGGTTGCCCAGAGAAGCTGTGGCTGCCCCATCCCTGGAGGTTCAACGCCAGGTCGGACAGAGCTTGGAGCAACCTGGTCTGGTAGGAGATGTCCCTGCCCAGGGCAGGGGGGTGGAACTGGATGGTCTTTAAAGTCCCTTCCAATCCAAACCATTCTATGAAGAATGAATTCTATAGAATATATTTTATTATATAATTCTATATAATAGAATATATTCTATTCTTCTTGTATTCTATGAAGAGCAGCAGCTGGAGAGCCAGAGCAGGCAACATCTGCCAACCATAAGACAACCTGAGGGATTAATCTTGCTCTCGAAGAGGTCAGTTCAAGAAACAACCGGACAGGAGTCACAAGAGAGGACAGCACCCGAGGAATCCAACCCACCCCTGCTTGAGGTTCAGGTTATAACAGAACAACCGACCGGGCTCTTCCCCTGCCAGGACTCTGCCTTGTTGGGCTGAGCAGAAGAAAGCACAGCATGAGTGCTTTTTGTTGGAGACAAAATTACCCAACAAGAGACCATTATGTGACATTATCATTAAAAGCAGTGTGTAAAAAAAAAAAAAAAAGCTTTAAGCCTGTGTATCCTGATGTCTGCAAACCCCTTTCTCTACCTCTGTACTAAATAGGTCTCATTTAGCCCATTTGTCCTGTCCCGGCCAGGCAAAGTGAAAGTAGAGTTGATCGATTTGTTAATTACTGTAATTTTATCTTAAATACAGACAGCTGAGTGTTCATCAAGTCACAAATTCGCCTGTTACTGAGAGACCTCCCCCCTGCTACATAATTAGGGATAATAAGTGGCTCATAATAAATGCAACCCACAACAACGCACTCCGAGAGCGCAGTGCAGAACGAGGAGGGCTATTAGGGAACCCCCAGGTCTATTTCTCCTTTTGAAAACAACAATGCAATATCTTTAATTGTCTCTCTTGAAACCCTGAGCCAGCTCTGCTGGTTTGTTATAAGTGAAAGGCAATTATTTCACTTTCTGGCTGCCTCTTCTGTCCAGAGAAGGCTTACTACAGAGTCATCAGCACAGAGAAGAGCAACTTTCTCCACCTGCACTGGCTAGGCACATACACAGAGCTGAGACAGGCACTAACGCGGGTGAGTTACATATAACCACACTCCTCAAGACTTTTAAAACTCTGCGTAAGTCTCGGAAGATTCATTTTTGACACGAGTCACAGGCTGTCCATGCCCAGCTTGGAGCACCCATGGACCAACACGAAGTACATTCGGTACCGAAGGCTCGCGTCACCCTCTCGGCACAGAAAGGGCAGGCTAGGGAAAGCTGGAGGCAAGGGAAACCAGCCTTTGGTTTCCAGCCTGGAAAGGACGGGGAACCACTGGAGCAGCTTCCTACTGCAGCCTGCCAAGAGCAAGCAGGGAGAGGAGAACAGAGCTCACGTGCATCTGCATCTCTTCCAAACCCTGCAAAACAAACAAAAACCCAGACAACACCCATAGGTACCCATAGGTACACCTACACTCTCCACTTCTGTTGGGTTTTTTTTCCTCTTTTCCTCCTTTATCCCCTAGTTAATTACTCCTTCAACTTCACCAACCAGGCAAGTAGGGGCAGATAGGTGAAAGCATCACCACTTCAACTTCCCTTCCAAGGTGAAGGATAAAAGGCGTTCCTCCCCCCCAGCCTTCTTTAGACCAGCCCTTGGGGCAGAGGTAGGTAACACATAGTGTGGGGAGGAAAGCTGCAACCCCATGAGCTCAGTAGATCCTGCCAGGTCCAGGCGCTGGGGAGAAGCTTCTTGGCAGATGAGGTCACCTGCCTTCCCTTGGAAAAGGAGGAACTGGAAAGGGACAGCCAACACAACGCTGCTTCGAGAAAGAAAATGTTTGTCACCACATACACAAAAAAAAAAAGCACACAAGCCTGAGTTTGCAGGGAGCAGAGCTGGCTCGGGAAGACCACAGAACTGCTCCTGCCATGCCCATTTCCCAGCTGGTAACTCCACGCAGCTGCGCATTTCCTTTTCTAGCAACTTAAAACACTGAACTGCAGCCTCTTATTTTCCACCCCCCAAGGGGAACACATGCAACCCCCGTGCGCAATCAAGACCAGACAGGATTTGGAGAGAACTTTAAAGTTTCATTCTCTCAGCATACAAAACCACAGGTGTCATTTGTCTTGTTTTCAACGCTGGGGAGTGCACTAGGGAAAGAAATAGACTTAATCAAATGCAACCGTATTTTGTTTACGACAGTATTTGCCATCATTTACTTACTTTGCTCCAGGAAGTGTATTTAGTTGTTTTCTTACAGCATTTCCCTCCAAGGGCTGAAGCTTCATTTGTTCTTACGAAGATCCTGTATTTCTGCAAAGATTTTTTTCCCCTAAAGCAAATTATTTATTTTTTTAAATACATGGTTATTTCAGTTCCACTTCATCTACAAATACGTTTAACCAGCATTTGCAAGATTCTTTTTATGCCAAGTCCTGTTATCTCAGCACACCCGACCTTAAGTTGCATACAGAATAAATAGTGGGGTTTTGTTTTGAGCAGGGGAGACAGCTGTGTAATGATCAATCAAAAAATGCCCTTGGGGATGGGAGAGATTAGCACTTTGATACTACTGAAGATGAATGGGTGAAATGAGTTTGATAAGCTGGTGTTTTCCTCAGATAATTGCTCTGAAAGCTTTCTAAAGCCGCTTGGATCCTCCCCCCTTTCCCTTTGTTTCTGGATAGGATAGCAAGTCCTGCTTTTCTCTCAGTAATACTGGACAGGCTGCTGCTGTTACTGTTTTTAAACAAATAGCAGTGGATTTATGCCACATTTCATCACTGACTATTGAACGCTAAAATATTAGTCATAATTTAACCAGAGATTCAGACTGGATTCCTATTTTTCTTGGCCAACTTGGCTATCCCTGCCAGCACGTACGTCACCGAGCATGGGAATGAGGAGGTGGGAAGGGGACTTCTCACGGGACATGGCCATCTTGCCTCCAGCTCAGATTTTAACAACAGCTCTTCTTCCTTCCGAAGTCAGTAATCCCTGCTGCTCACAAACAGACCTTCAGCCCCCTCTCCAACTTCCTCTGGGCTTTCTATACCCAACACTGACCTCCTCTTCCTCCTCCCAGGTGGTTCTTTCACAGCTAACCCACATATCATCCGAAGGGGAATCCCTCCTGAAGCCGTAACATGAAATTCCTGCCAAGCTCACTTAGACCCCAGGCACATCCCTCTTCAGGCGCGAGGTAAATCCTGCTGGCATTCACAGATGCGGCACCATTTCCCATGCTAACTTATTCTCAGCCACTGATGAAATTGAAGACAAGAGATTTTGCTGTATTTTTTTTATTGTTTCATTGAATAAATGAATTTTAAATACAGAGTTGATAATTTGTAAAAATAGTTACTAAAAGCCAGCATTCAGAAGTAGGTTGCACATCAGTGACTGAAAAATTCATACTTACTTTTTGGTACAAAGATAGGAAAGAAAAATAAAAAAAAGCATATCCATCATCTGGAAAGAGATGATTTATTTTTTTAATATTTCCTCTCATATTTCAGAGCTGATGTTTGTCTCGTGAGAATCTCACACCAACCTTGTTTTTCACAGCACTGATTCACATTATTTGGCGATCAAAAAACCCCACTGGTTTGTTTACAGAAGGAGCGATGCAGCATTTCCCCCTCATACAGATGGAAGCCAGTGTGTCAAAACATCCAGTGTATGAGGGGTGGAAAAAAAATGCAGCGTCATGCGATTTGCAGGGATGCAATTAAAGTTGTAAAGCATCTCTGAGCAGGGACAGGTTCTCCTGTCTCTGTATTTCTTACAGCGTCACATCTCTGGCATTTGCTCTTTGCTAAGTTCCATCACTGCAATAAACTCTTCCAGGAGTGACGAGCGAATAGGTACCTTCGATTTTTAATGCCCAACTTTAAAGCAGCTCGTTCTTACAAGAGAGACAGAGCACCCAATCTCAAGGACAGGAATCAGGCCCTTTTAGGCACAGTTTCAGTCCTACAAAACTGAGGCACTTCAAGAAGTCTTGATATAGGGGTTCTGGGTTAGGAGGTGGGGGGTTTTTTTGCAAGTTTTTATTATGGGTTCTTAAAAAGACAGCTATGAAGCTCATCCCAGCAGTCAGTGCATCTGCATCATCTCAACCAAAAAAAAAAAAGTAGCCAGCCTATATATGCATCATTGCAAGGCATCAGCACCACCCATGCAGTATTCACAACAGGCTAGAAAGGATACGGACTACGGCTCACCTGCTCCTCAAGGATCTTAACCACCAAGAGAATTTAACCACACAAACAGACAAACCACAGGATGAAGTGCCCTTACAATAGAAACTAGGAGATAATGAATAGGGATAGCCACACATCAGCCCGGGGGAAAAAAACAACCACCACACAGAGGAGGGAAAGTTCAGCCTGCAATGGCAACAAATTCAGTCAAACGAAAGAAATAATACTGGAGATTGTCACTAGTGCAGCTAGGACTTGGCAAATGAAATACTTTTGAGTATGCACTTGCAGGGCAGCCCTGCTTCCGCCACATGAATAAATATCCAACAGTATTTAAAAAAAAGACAACAGGATGTAAAAAAAAGACATCAGGATTTTCAGAAACAGCACGTGTTCCACCCCCTGTAACTGCATAGTAGGTCCCCTCAGGTGAGGTATCTCAGCACCACTGGAAAGGAAAACAATATTCCTGCACTCCTCTTCCGCAAGCACAGTCTAATCCGAGCTGGGGCCGTACAAGGATTCTGCAGCCACGCGAGGTGCAAATGTCCTGCTCCACCCTCATCCCTCCAGACCGCAGTGACCACACTGTGCTGCGCGGGATGAAAACCTGCAGGCAGAGCCAGAAAGGCTCAATTCGGTGCCCACTGTGCGACCAGATACAGGCACGGATCTCTTTCAGCCACTGCACACCTTGGTTGTGATGTTTCTTTTGTTTGTTTGTTTGCTTTCTGGTTGTTTGGTTTGTTTTGTTGTTTTTTGTTTTGTTTTTCGGTTTTTGTTTTTTTTTTTTTTAAACAGACATGTTCACATGGAGTCTTCCAAACGGAAGTTTTGTTTATGTGGCCAGGTCAGATTAACAACCTCCAATTAACTTCAGTGTATTTCCTTGGTTATCCGTCAATACATAGGTCGTCCAGTAAAATAAATGTAAGTTTTATCATAATCCATGGCAACCTGTGCCTTTGTTTTTGCATTACCAGCAGAGCTGTATGGGACAGGCATCTCTCCTATCACACTGTACAGTTGAAAGACTGCTGTCCACACCATACTTTTTTCCAAGGAAAGTTATTTTCTCCTGTTGCATATATGTATTTAACTGTACTCATTGAATACAGGATGTTGGCTTCCTTTTTCACTCTTCAAAGAAAACAGCATCATGTTAGTGAAACCCAGGATCACAACTGCTTCTGGTGACGCGTGACAGTCAACAGTGGACCTTCCCGAAGGGATGTCGTTAGTACCGCTGCAGCGTTTGACTGTCTCTTCTCCAAAACGTGTGTGATCAAAAGAGCAAATCCAGAAGAAACGGCTGTCTTCTACCACCGTCAAGAAGATTTCTCCTCTTATGTTCCATCTTTGCTGTACAGTCACCATAGCTTTGTTTGCAGAGTTTGTTTTGGGGAGGTTATCTTGTTTACAAATAACCATACCCCCTGCAAATTCGGCTACATAATGATAATGGCTGCTTTTATCAACACCCCTGGTCAGCACGTACTCTCCCATGGAAGTAGTAAATAAAGCTGTTTTTCCTTCAGGCACAAGCATTGTCTAGTCTGTGACTATACCAGGAACATCTTTATAGCTTTTCCATACCTTCCAAAAACTTCCACCAAACATTTTCCTCATGCTTTCCTTAGAACATCCGAGGATAAGATGGGTTTTGCTTAATTATCCACTCAGCATGGGGATTGATGTGGTACAAGTCTAAGAGGTAAGTGTCTGGGTCCAGGCAATGTTCACCTACCAAAGCAAGATATTCAGAAAAAAAACATTTATTATATCCTTAGTCCTATAGTTGCTAGGTGGGGTTCCCCCTCCCCGCCTCAAAAAAAACAACTGGTATTTGTTCACGTTAATTTCAGCATCACAACCATTCAGAAGTGTTTCCACAAATGTGGAAAAGCTCTAGTTATTTATGTTAAAAATGAGTGTATGTTTCTTAAAACTATACTGAGCTTGAGCTTTGTGGAAAGGTGCTCTAACTTTAATACCCAGTAACTTCAGCACTTGGAAAACCATCATGAAATCTGCTAGTGATCAAATCCAGAGACTGGATTATTCCCAATGACAAAGCTTTTCTTCTACAGATGCTGCTAAGAGAAATACTACGAGGCAGCCAAAGCACTCCAGCAACCGACAGTCTCCAGAACCAGCTGTAACAGGGCATAAGGATTCCTCTCCATTTTCACACACCTCCGATCTGCTGCTGCAATTATTTCATTCAAGTCTCCTCTCCATCTGATGACATTACCCTACTGACGAGTGGAAATGGGTGACTAAGGAACATCAACTTGTTTAACTAAACGCTTTGAGAAACTTCTACCCAAGTTAGTACAGGTTCTTCTGTCAGAGAGCTGATGAAGGCAGGCAGAATCCACACCTGAAACTGGCCATCATTAGTACAGATGCCACATGCCAGCAAACCACTCTTAATTAAAGCCCAGAAGAGATGCACACAATTAAAAGCCTACAGTGGCATAAGATGAAGTTGCCCTTTAGTTAAATGAATGTAGTTTATGGTTTTAAGTTCTACACTTAATTCCAAGCATGAACCTTTGTCCTTGAGGGATGAGGGAGTTTAACGTGGTACATTTAACAGAATAGGAGGACCGTTTGGTTTTAAGATGGACAAAGTTGCACGCATCTCTGTGCTCAAGACTTTCAGATTCTTGAGTTTCTACCTTTCTTACAGGCAGCTTCTGAGTAAGATCCATTAATGTTAAGTATTTCTGGAAGTCCGGGCTTCAACGTTCCCACCTACTTGCACAATAAAGGCTTTGCAGTGATGGCTGGAAGACATGTGAGCTTCCACAGGTGCTCTTCACTGTGGGTGAGGTTAATCCACACTTATTCACTTGTCTTTTAACTTCTGGACCCCGTCCAAATCTATGTTTAACTCCCTCCTAAGACAAGTTAAGTATAAAAAATTGGATATCAGAGTCCTTGCTTTCCTTAGCACCCAGACTTACCAATATTGCCTCCCACTTCATACAGGAGCAAGTTCGTGCACTCCATTGAGTTGTTACTGCAGAAAGAAAAACACATTGACTTTAACAAAGCTCTGCAAAAGGCAAGTTATGTAGTTTAGTAATGTTTCTTCCCCAAAATTGCTTATGGTTCCGAGACAAGCGATGGTCAAGGAAGCTATAGGTCATGGTAGAGACACCTCGCTGATCCTCCTGAACAATGCAGCTCTTGAAAGTGACACCCAAAACAGGATAAAAGAAAACAAGGCAGATAATCCCCACTGTTAGTGAGAAGCACACTATATCCCATCACTAACTTTTCAATAGGAACACAACAGGCATAAGTACCAAAGTTCTTTGGCAGCATTCCTCTAGAACCAATGGCCTGCTGAAGAGCAGCTCATCTGCAGGAGGACTTCAGCAGCTGTGGGAGCTTGTTAGTGAGACACTGGTTCCCAGGTGACCCATATTCAGCCGACTTCCCCTCCACCCTCCTTGTCTAGACATCTCCTGCCCAGGGACACAGTCAGGAGATGCACTAACACTTCACCTACTAAATACAGTCTGCGGGCACGGTGACAGAGGGGGAGGGAATTCTTTCCTTCATTTTTGGGTTATTTCAGCAATTCACCACCGGACCATAGGAGGGAGTTGCAGAGCTTACTTTAGGAAGCCCCCCACATTAACATATGCGTGTAGGAAATGCTACTCCAGGCAAGTAATTTGCACAGCCGATGTTTTTCTCCATGAGAGCTACAGAGGGATTATTTTCCAGGGTGAATGTTATTCCACTTTCCCTCCCCTCCAGCAAGGCTGCTAAAATTCACATACCGTCCAGCAAACCCGCGGGGACTACCTGACCCCCTGACAGCCTGAGCACAGCCACAGAATTGCTCGCTCAAATTAACGTGTGCCTGCTCCATCCAAAACACTATTTCCAAAGCTTAGACTAGAGGAACAGAACAGCCTCCTAACGGCTCACTGTGCCACCACAGCAGCTCTGCCAGAAGCCACAAAACACAGTAACTAGACCCCCTGGTGGTACTTTTTTTTTTAAAATTTTTTTCTTTTTTAAAAAAAAAAAAAAAGAAAAGGCAGAGAAAAAGCCATTTACCACTTGAGGAGGTTGACAGTGTTCACAATATTCCAACCATTCTGGCACAGGTTCTTTTGAAACTGCCTCAAGACATCCGCAACTCTGGTTGCATTGTTCAAATGCACCTCTAGCGAATCCTTCAGGAGAAGGGAAGCATGGACTTTCACAATCTTGGAAGGCTGAACAAGGCAGGCAGAGAGGCAAAAAGAAGACAGTGCTTAAAGAAAGGCTTTGTTATAAGCCAAACCATCAAGTTTCAAAATAGATCGAAGAGTGTGAGGAATTAAACCTATGCAGCCAGCTGTTCAGAGAATTCGGGTTTGTTTCTTCTTCCACACATACTACAGAGGGGAAGCTGAGGGAAGCACCCAGCTGAGCACCATAAACAAATCATCCCTGCTCCAGTGCTGGCTGGACAGAAAAGCACTGCTCTCCATCAGCATGCACTGGTGCTCTCTGCTGTTCAACCACAGCACCGGCACTAGATGTGCCAGACTTCGATGAAACTTTGGATTTGTCAGAACAAATTCTGACAAACTGTTTTGCACAAGTCTGATAGACTTCTCTGGAATTCCTTTAAATTACCAAAAAAAGGAGTTTAGGCAGTTGAGCTGCAGACTACTGAATTTCAGAGGTAGTTTCAAAAAAGGAAGGGCTGAGAGATCACAGAGCAGAGTTCAAGTACTATTTTCTCAAGATTGTTTTCAACAACTCCTTCATGAAGGAGTAACTTCCCAGAACTTTTATGGAGAACATTGAACCATTCTAACAGGGTCTGATTTGCAGCAAGTTAATTTTGCCATCCTGAATCTTCTGCAAAACAGCACTGAGCACCAAGACCATTAGGAAGTCGTATTAGTGCTGCTCTAAGTATCAGGTCATCTGTTTGACTGCCTAAAAAGTAGCTTCCCCTCTCTGAAATGGGGGCACCTTCAAGTGATACGCAACCTTAACCAGCCAAATTTTTGGCAGACATCATTTCAGGGGCCCAACTGGTATAGAAAGGGGGATGTACTGACTTGTGAGAACATAAACTCTTCTTCAGGTCTGCAGATTCAAGCTCTCTTCATACTATTTCTACCTGCAGACTCCACCTAGCTCGTATCCTTAGAGCATCCCAGTTGCACCACCACTGCTACGCGATACTTAAAATCCAGCACTGCATGATGCAAGCCAGCTGCCACAGACCTGCACTTATTCAACAGTGGCAACCAAAAAAAAGGCAGGATGACTCCAAGGATCTTTTCGCAACTTTAATACACAAGCAGACCTGATAGTAATATCTTTTTAAAAAAAAAAAATCTCAGTCTGCACCAACACATGGAGGAGTAGAGCAATTTCATTTACCAGCAGAGTTAATTCTCTACTTTTAAGTGGCAAGAACCTTGTTTTCAAGCCCTCCTATACGGATCAGCATCATTATAGAGCAAAAACAGAGATACAAAAATATACTCTTACACTACCTGTAATAACTTAGATTTTTGCTTTAAGTTCATGAAAACAAGTCTGCCTTTATCACAGGGGACATATTTGTCTAAACACGTGGGGCATCAAGAGACATGTGAACTCTGCTCGTCACGTCAGGTAGAGGCCAGCATTTCTGCTTCTGGTCTCTTCCCCCTTCTTCTGCAACACCACAGCACCTTAACCAAGCGTTTTGTAGCCCGAAATTTATTTAGTACACATCCTGTTGGGTTCAGGCCACAACCTGGCCAAAAGAGTCTGGGAAACTGTTTCTCACGGCTCTGCAGATTTTTCTCCCTCCTGCTCTGTAAAGAGCATCACTCCTCACAGTTTTCCAAGTTCTCGTGAAACCACACACACAATGAGAAAGTATTTGACACGGTTATGAAAGGGCCCAGTTTTTCCAAGCCTTAACTCACCTCTGCCTGGTTCTTTTCCACTTTGTCTTTATCAGCATGAATCCTCCGCAACAAATTTTTAATTCGCTTGTCACAGAACTGGTACCTTTTGCTATTGCTCTCGTTCAGTTTTCTCACTTGAGCTACTAGAAAAGAGGAGACCTGGGAAGGGAAGATGATAGGGATTAAATCAAGCAGAAATGAGGATACCATTTAAGAACCTAAACATCACTTCATGAAGCTCCTTGAGTAGACAAAACATCCATTTACCTTGAAAACAGGTAGTCTTGGAACTCACCCAGAGGTTTTGCCTACAGACATTTAACTGCCCTGAAATTTCCAAGATTATCCCTTCCCCTGTTCCAATTCCAGGCAGACCAAGACACTGCTACACCGTACTGCCAAACGCCAGCGCAACTTACTGTCCAGAGCAAATCCTGGTAATGGATCATCATCCGCACAACATCAGCCGCCCCCTCTGCCAGCTGCTTCTCCTTCCCTTCAGGGATCTTGTTCGGCAGCCCCTTGTGCATGAAGAGGTTTGGGGCCATGACTGTGGAAACGTTCCAGAGGTTCATTTTGTTGTTGTTCTCCCTGGAAACCACTTTGCTGAGAAATTCAAGTAGAGCCTAAAGAGAGGGCAAGAGATGTAAGACATCCATTACTAATAGTGCTCAAGAAACTACCGTGGCAATTGATAGAGAAATCGTTTAATTAGCATTTTTTCTTGATATCCATGAGCAAATCCTATTTCTCCAGTTAGGAAATTCAGTGACCAATTTCTGATACTACGATAGCAACAAATAACCGTACCAAGCAGAGAGATAGTTTGTGCAGCATTCAGGAATCAGGCGAGACAGCCTACGTGGGAAGTAGGATAAGCTCTTGCTCCTTAGCAGGCAGCAATTTACAAAGTCCCATCATAAAAGTTACAGAATCCAAAGATGACATCCCTCCCTCCCTCCAGTATCCCCTCAAAGCTGTTCCCCGATGTGGAAAAATAAACCTTTTTGGATGATCTCTTCTGCCTCACGCCTCCACCAGAGCCCTGACACAGGACAGATCATCTTTGACTCGGTTATGTATTCCTGCACTCTAAATAAAGTTTAGAGGGTGCTAAACCAGCCTTGCCTTTATTACCTGGAAGCTGAAGTACTTAGGAGGGGGGAAAAAAAACCCCCACCAAAAAAAAACACAGCAGCAACAACCACCCTGGTTCCTATAAAGTACAGAAAGGTAAAGGTCGTGCTCTGCCTGCAAAGCTGATCCCATCGGCATTTATTCTTTCAAAAAGGAGTAGGTGAAAGAATTTGAAATGCCTTCTGGTCAGAAAAGGGTGCGAAGTTATAAGTTTAGGAGCTTTTTTGATTAGGTTTTTTTTAATTGAAACTGTCTTTCATAGATGATAATACCACAAATACCACAATCAATACCACAATAGCACCAATACCACAAACCACGAGTGAAAAGACTGCATTTCTTTCCCTGTATCTTAGCACGCCCACAGACAGCATAAGACCCAGACACCCTTCGCTCCATAGCGAAGGGCTTTAACACACTGAAGAGGAAGAGCACGTTCCTAAACAGGCTGCTCCAAGACCACATGGATTCCTGACACTCTTAATTTTGTACCCAAAAGGCAGATTGCGCGTACAGCTTACACTCACTGCACAGCCTTGAGGTTAGCCCGCTACCCCCGTCAGCGGTTTCCATGCTCAAGTCAGTGAGATAAAACCAAATAGCATGACGCATGTTATTTATAAATAAGATGATAGAGTCTCTCCAATAAAAACCTGGAAGGAGAGTGTGTTTTTCCAGTTAAATCCAGAACAGGTAGTTACCTTTAGAGTGTTTCTGTTGGGCTCTGGCAGAATCAGGATCAGGAGGTTTAGAGCTTGCAATCTTTGCTTCAGGTCTGGAATATCTAGAGAAGGAGAACGACAACAGGACAAAGGATTCACATTCCTGACACTGTTTCTTGTTGAGCATGGGAATCCCCCAAGGAATAAGGCAGGTGCCTGTTGTAGTGTTTGTCATCTAGGATGGGAGACCTTGCTTTACAGAGGTAAATCAAGCTCACGCAGCCCTTAGGAAGAGAACTACCTATGTTTTAGAAGACTGGCTGATTTGTTTCAGAGTACTCAGTCTAACAGCAAGTCTGATGTCCTTGAAGGGCATCAAAAGACTCCATTATTCCCCATTTCTTGGAAAAAAAAAAAAAAGAGTTGTGCACTTAACAGTTAGCTTAACACATTCAAACCACCTATTGAGGCACGAGCCTCAAAATAAGGCGCTTGCAGAACATTGCATTGCCCACAGACAAACCAAGACTGGGCACCGTGGCCAGTTGCCACAGCTCAACCACAGCTCAAGTTGTCGTGGTAGCAACCTCGCAGCCTGAAGCGACACAACCTAATTTAAGACTGCAGGACAGTGCACAAAGGCATACACAATCAAGCACCAGGGACTGTGCTTCTCATGCTGACATATAATAGTGCCTACAGCACCCAGCACACTGGGTTTGGCCATCGTTCGTATCGTGCTCTGTCTTCCCAGGGAATCCACAGGCTCCCAACACACCTGACAGGAGAGTCCAAGACCAGCAGAGCGTTGCCAGAAAAAGCACAAATCAGCAAATTGATGCCAAACAGCCAAAGCAGGGACTCACTTTGCACAGCAGCAAAAGCAGGGAGGTACTCTGCTGTCAGCAGCGGGGCCGGCAGCTCTCTGATGAATCTTTTCAGCAGCCCAGATACATCATTCTGATGAACTTCATCCCAGCGGAAAAGGCCAGTATAGAAGTCCCTTTCTAGCTTCTGTTCCAGACTCTATAAAAAAAAAAGATGGAATTTATTACATGCTTTAATAAGCAAACACAAGGGAAATTCTGTAGCTGAGCACTAGCAGGACAACCCATCAAGTCAAAAGAGCTCAGAGACCCTTCACAGCAGACAACACTCCCAGATCTCCCAGCAATGAATATTTCTAGTTGTACTGGCAAGGGAGACAATTCAGACTATTTAGATACTTTCTTCAGCAACACGCTCCCTGATCACCTCCGATAATGTCGAACATTACTAAAGAGCTCATACCTTGATTCTGGTCTGGGACCCAGAAACTCTCAAAATGCCCTCTGTTTCAAGTCCTCTCTTTTCCAAGCAAGACAGCAGCTATTAAAAGGGGAAAAAAGAAAGCTCTTAGGCACAAAGGATGAGAAGTCAGCCCTTCTTTACCACAGGCTTCCTGACTGAGGATCAGAGGTGCAAATGAAACCAGAAGAGAACTTACTGCCTGGAGTAACAGAGGGACCTTGGTGTTGGGGAGCAGTTTTTGGTCATTTTCCAACAGGGTGTTGAGCGGAACGCCAAAGAGTCTTTTCTCTACAACGGAAACAACACATTGTAAGTCTGTAGCTCCACTAATGTAGACATCAGGGATATATCCACCACTGTAGACTACGAGGCACATTTTATAAATGCAGGTACTGGAGAAAAAGAGGGGAACAGTTAGCCGCACAAGTGCATTTGGCAGTCAGAGATAAATGTGGTGTTAGGTCCTGATATTGTGATCCAACAGTTTCCAGGAGAAATTCTGACCAAGGAAAAACACCTTTCACAAGGTCTCTTATCAAAGAACCTCTCTGGTCCAAAATTTCAAACATAAACCTATGAGAAGATCAATGTAAAAAAAAAAATACACCCCCACAAATAAAAAAAAAAAAATCAAGATGAAATACAACTCGCCTGCTGTTTTCAGTTTTGCTGCCTTGTTTCTCTTCAGCTCAAAGCCCAGAACATCACAGAGAGCTGTCAGTTCAATAAGGGCCAGTGTGGGGATCTTCTTCATGTCCTGAGCAGACAGGTCTCCAATCCTGGTCACTCCTAGTCTACCCTTGGGGATCTTAAATTTCTAAGGAAAAAAAACCCCACACACAAGGTTCAACATAAGAGTCATTACTGATCCCACTGGTACCAAGTTTTGCTGCATTTTTATCATTCCTTACCATAACTAGGCATCTATTCATTCTCTTGTTTTCAACACTAGAAAAATGCCCCGAGCTACTCCTACTCAACCCACAGCTGAATAAATATTTTTCCTTTTCAGCATTGCTCTTTAACTGTATTAGAGATTCCAATTTATCTAAATTAAAGACAGCCTGATGCCCACCCTGATCTACCTGGAACTTCGGAAGCAATGTGGTACATTTGTGGGGAAGAAAACTGTTAGAATTACAGGTAAAAAAGTCCAGTTATTCTCCTATTTTCTGTGGAAATAACCCAGATTCACACCAAAATAGCTAGTTTCACACCCAAGTACAGCTTCTTTTGACCCTCCACTACACAACACTTATCCTTGCACAACACCACAAGGATAACAGCCTTACCTGTCCAAAAATATCTACCTAATATAGACCTGTTTCAACACTATCCTTAAAGGACATTTCCTGATCACACCATTGACTCAAGTGTCCCGTACCCCTCTTGACAAGAGGGGAGCTAGTAAGTTCTAACAGGAAAAATTCCTTCAGTGCTTACAGTTAGGGCATTTCCATCCTTTAACCTCCTAGGTTCAGACAGGAATGATCCCTTGAGCAGGACAGCCGCTTGCTCGGAGTAGGCAACATCCATGTTGAACACCTCCTCTTTTCCAGGGTTCCGAACTGTGCAGGAGTAATCCTGGGTTTCTGCTACAGAGGAGAAAGCATCTTGAATTTCAGAAAGCCAAAAGGGTGAAGCTGAAAGAACAAGCGTGCTAAAAGAGCAGCTTGAGACAGATTTGGGAATCACTGCTTTCTAATAAAAAACTATATTAACATTTGAACAGAGCATTGTCATAGCACAGTCCTGAGACTGCTCAGCAGGGTAAGATCAGCTTAAAGCCATAACATTACAGCTACCATCACCAGACCAGATCGCTAGTAATACAAGGGCATGGCCATAAGTTATAGGACATACCTATGGCTAACTTCTCTTTACACAATTCCACATGGTGTTTAGAGGATTTCACCATATGATCTCTGCTTGAGTGATTTTATTTCCATCTTCCAGTTGCTTTGAGTTACAATTGTCAGTTTGAGCAGCAATTCCTAACAACACTAGAGCCTGAAAAGTTTACTGAATGTGTGGATAACCATGTATTTATTAAAAAAACCAAACAACCAAACACCACCACAAAAAAAAAAAAACACAAACCACACAACCAAAAACCAAAACCCCAAACCAAAACCAAATAAAACAAAACAAAAAAACAAAACAAAACAAAAATCACAAACAAGGCCAATGTTTCAGAGCCCAGACTGGTAGAACTCCCCCTTCCACTCCGACTCTACCTTTAAAAACTCCCTTCTTACATTTCTGTACATTTGAAGTCCGTAGATTGTGCCACAACTGATCTGGGCTGGACTCTTCTTTCTGTGCTGCTGTCTCCTGAAAAATAAACCCAAACATGTTTATCTACACAAAACAGAAGTTATGACTTGATTTTGGCAGAAAACACACACCTAACATTGTCTGCTAGTCTAAGAAAATACTGCTCAAGCTCAGGGCTACAAGACTGCTCTGAAATTAAGAGCCATAATTAGAGGATTTGGCAGCCAAATAGAAAAACAGATGACTATTTCATGGACAGTATTTATGACAAATTTGCACATCAATTCTTCCTTTCACACAATCATGAGCCATTTTGCCCCCTTTTACGTTCATGCATTGAGGGGCCAACCAAGCTGCAGGAGATCTACCCATTCACAGGAAGAACACACTGTAGATATCAGCACCTAAAAGCTTCCCTTCATGGGCTTCAAAGTAACATACCTCTTCTGTCTAGAGAGAGAAGCGAATCTTTAAAAGCAGGCAGTTCTGTTCACAAAAACCTTAACTTTTGCTAGCACTAGTCAGACTATAGGAAAGCTCATTCTGTTACCAAAAGTTAACAACTTTCCAAGAACCTGCTTATGATGTGGAGTTGTGGTCCAAGGACTGAAAGTTAAAAGGAACCTGTGTAAAGTCATTGCAAATGGAAAAAAAACCCAGTTAATCTGCGCAAAAGACAGATCTGTATCTTTAGAATACACTCAAAGCTGACAAGCTTGCCGTGAAAGCAGAACTGATGCATTTAGCATCTGACTTAATCAGGCATCACGCACTAACACCAGAGCACCTTCGGAGCCAGCTGCTGAACGGTAACACAGGGGAAGCGTGTCGAAAGGTTCTGGCATTTCTGTAAATGCCAACAGCTTTGATGCCTGAGAGTTGCTCATGACAGAGGTGGACAGGAGGTGAACTGCAAATCCATCTTGAAACACTGAAAATCCAAATGACAAAAAAAAAAATCCAACACCACTAAAAATCCAAACAACTAACACATCACTGCCCACACTCCTACAGCCCAAACTGCTTCCACTCAAGCCACAGCTGAAGTGAATTAGTTTTAAGCGCAATTTGCTGAACATGGGTTTTTTTCCATAGGCAGAGCCCATTCAAACGTTCTGCTCCCAGCGTAGAGATAGCAGACAGTAGTGGGAAGCATCCAAAATCTGATTGAGCAGTAAGGGCACAGCTGGTGGATCTGGGTTCCAATTCTGGAACTGGGGGGGGTGGGGTGGGAAGGCAAAAAACCTTTACCTTTCTGCACTTCTGCTTCCTCGTTTACAAAGTGGAGATTTCAAATATCCTTTTGTGCGATAAGGGATTTACCATGTTTTGCTGCATGCCTCCAACAAGTATTATAGCAACACCAGGCCCATTTTGGCATGTGGTTGCTGAGTATGTCCTTCAGAGCCCCAGAACTGTACTTGGAACTGGGATACACAGCAAATCAGTGTGGAAAATTAATCAAAACGCTTGCTTCTCTCTTGGATTGCTCCAGGAATTACTCAAAGGTAAAGGACTTCTTTTGCTTAATGCCTACCATCCAGCGTCATCTCCTAACATCTCAGAAGTTTACCATTTTACATAGAAACCACTTTCAATTTCCCTAAGCTGAGCATAAGTCATTTCCCATGAAATAAACAAGGCAAACCCTTGTGTACGCGGTAAAAGTCAAGCGAGGAATAGAAAGGTTAAGATCATGGCCACTCGGCAAAGAAGGAACAAAGAGTCAAATTTAAAATACATTTTCTTACTTTCATTAAAAAGACAAGGGAAAAAACCCAACAGTGTTTTTCGTTTCAGTGGTCTCCACTAAGACTGTAGTTCTGAGGCAGCTGCAAAGCTTTAAAAAAAATTAAGCCAAAAAAAACATTAATAATTTCAGAGTTATTGGAAAAAAGTCCAGCAATCTTGCCTCAAGTAAGAAGGAAAATGTTTCCAATCAAATTAAGGCAATTTAAACAGGCAGCTTTAGCTTCTTTGTACATGCCTTCATTCTACCAAAATGTCACTTAAAAACATTAGGTTTTATCTCAGTTGCTTATCAAACGCAAATTACCAAATTCAAATATTAGTGACCTAGTGAGTGGACACATAAGATCAAGAGCTTAAAAATCTCCATTCATATACAGTAGAAAGTAAAATTATTTTAAGAGATATAACAGGTTTCTATTTAATCTGCAAGTTTTAAAAGTTGATGAAGTTTAAGGCACTTAAGACAAGCTCGCAGCATTATTTCTTTCAGCAACGGCATCTTTTTGTTACTCCTTGGTGCAGGAATGCAAACAATGCTCTACGAAAGCAACTCAACCATGACTGTCTCTCAGTCCAATTCCCAGTAAGGGAGCAACCTGCAACTCAGCACTGGGCAGTTACAGAGAACACAACCCCAGCAGTTTCCAGTGATGTTGCAGGCTGGTCATGTCATTCCCTTAGGGTATTCAAGAGATTATTTGGGTATAATTCATCTCATTACTGGAAGAGACGTTTCAAAGACGCTCAGGCTGAGGAAAAGGAGTATTCAAGTCCTGGTAGACAGCAAGGGTCCCACGCTACCGAAAAAGGCAGATCTTGGTTAAGCTCCATACCTTCTGACTAGATACTCGTCCAAGTAAAGTCACAAGGAGCCCCAACTGGGATACTTTCCAGCAACCCCAAGAAAAAATAAGGATACTCTACACCTTGTGGCCACAACCAAAAGAGGAGCAGCACAGTAGGAAAGAAGCTGAAAAGTAAATGATTGTGTATTCTCTAGGAAAAACAAAACAAAACAACCCCACACAAACTAGCAGTGGCTATTCTTTCTCTAGAATTACCAGCTGTACAAGATCAGCTCATCAGAATTGAACTTCTGAAGTTCTGTCTCTTTTTGGTTAATAAGAATTTAAGACAGCACTGGAATAAAGAAAACACAAGAGGGCTCCAAATGACACGAATGCAAACACAGCACAAGGCTGCAGCGCTGTAGGCACTATATAGAAGTCTTTCAGCAGTCATAAACTTTCAGTTTATGGATCTTCAGGTTTTGTAGCGACTTCTCAACGCTGCAACCTGGATGCAGAATTTCTACAATCTCAGCTTCATTTCAGCTCAAAAGGTGAAGTCATCTATTTGGAAACGAAAGTAGCTCTAGACCCAGAAAGGCAAGTCAGCTACCACAACGTAACAAAGCCTTTCAGGAGATCCTACTAAACCCACATACCTCAGAGCTGACCACTCCAAAAATGTCTCGGACATCACGCACGGGATGCTTGTTCTTCCTCCTCCGAGAGCGGGAGTAGGTGTCCAACCGCCGCTGCACAGCAGCCGCCTGGGTCTTGGTCAGGGTGGAGAGCAGCACGATGTTGTCGTTCTCCGAGGCACGGTCCCCAAGGAGGTCGGACAGACCAGCGTCCTGGAGCCACTCGGCTTCAGCTTCTCCTTCTGTGAGGCGAGGGGTGAGAAGAGAAAGGATAACAGCAAATAGAGTGTTTGACATACTTCAGAGGCAGAAAACCAGAAGCCTGAGCTTTCTGGAGCAGCAGTGGGACATCACTACAGGGAGCTGCATCATTGCATCTCAAAATTTTAGCCCTATTCCCAGGTACCCAGCTGGGTATCAGAGTGAAACCGGAGGCGACACAGCACTTCAGGCAGCTATAACTGCCCACATACTCCTTCCTCCCCACCCTGAGAAAAAGAAAAAAGAGAAGAAAACACTAGGGAGGGCGTGGATATTGCCAGGAACTCAGGCTCCCTCAGAAGCTGGGCAGAAGTGGGACGCAAGCGTGACTGCACAGTATTTAGCACAAGGATTGCAACAGGAATGGAATCCAGTGGGAGATTTCACAGGGCACGGGAGGAAAGGCAGATGCATTTGCTTAATGCCTTTCCACGGACTGCCCGTGCAAAGGGGAGTCTGGCTCAGCACGACTGGCAGTGCCTCTGCGGAGCACACCCCGTCCTCCAACAGCTTTGAGAAGGGACTGAAGGTCTGTGGGAAGCCACAAGACACAATACTGCACATTTGGATTTGGTACTTTTTCCAATTATTTGGCTATTTCTTTTAATTTTTATTTATCTATACAGATGCCTATGAATCAACAACTTTATTTTTTTAATATCCATATATCCACTGATCTGGTAGATTCAAGTGTATTTTATTTAACAAACTTGCAGGACTATTTGTATGCACTGTCCCTGTTCTTTACCTTTTTAAGCAGATCAGTATCCGTACAGTCATTCCACAAAAGCAAAAATGTTATTCTTACTATGTGCGTTTGCTTTATGTCTGCGCCTATTCAAAACATCACTAAAATTAAAGACCATTCCAGTTCCAGAATGAAGTGTGAGAAGCCTGGAGACAGTACCAGCAGCATTACTCAAACAAGCTCAATTCCACTTCATTTTTCAATATGTATATAGAGAGAGTGTTGCACTTCAAACACAAAAGAGAATTTTTTTCCCCTTATGGGATGCGCCCTTTGTGCAAGTGAGAAAGTGCCCTGAGCAAGGCAGCTACTTCAAATCCAAGGATGAAAGTAGTAATTTGGCAGGTGGCTTCAATACACTTTATTGGTTCACTTTAATACAGTGAACACCACAAAGCCTTTATCTCTTCAATTCTATATATCACATTAATTCACCGCAGGCAGCTCCAGCAGAGCTCTACCAAAGGTTATACTGGGAAAAAAGGTCACAACTGAACGGACCGAAACAGAACTGTTCATTCCCACTCTTCCTTTCCGATGCAAACTGGTGTCTTAGTTATCACAGCTGCTCAGGCAAAGTTTTATTATTGCTGCATCAATAATAGAAGAGCCACATAGCTCTTCTTAAGACATTAAATAATTTAATTTTTCTGGGGAAACTTCTGTGTTCACGCAACTTGCAAAAACACATCGTGACTCCATTACAACTCCTTTCAGCCTTCAGAGCACACTCCTCATGTTCGTCGGCACTCTGACAAAACACGACTGTTTTCAGCATCACACCACAATAGAGTTGGACCTGAAGCAAAGTGTTTGCTTAAGCAAATCTTCTAGCCAGCTGGCTGGCTTTCCTACGTGGTCTGAAGTTCTGCTCGTCCCCCATGCCTGGTCTACAGCAGCAAACAGGTAAGAGCATCCCCGTGGTACCACTGGCTCGATCACACACTCGCGGTCCCCTTCCTAGATGGCTCCTGGCTGTGCAGCTCTTTATCCTACATCCCTGGTTTCACAGTGGCACAGCGCGCAAGGCTTCTGCTTTATTTTATCTTCGGGAACTAAAGGAAGTTAAGTGTATTGCTTGCAAATTTTGAAAATACCCAATTCCAGTCATAACAGGAAACTAATCTAATACACAATACTAAACAGCAGGCCCCGAATCGGACATCCGCGGGAGCTACTGCCCCATCTGATGCCAAAGCACCAGATTTTAATTCCTCTATTTAATATTTTTGGCCCAGTTACGGTTGCCAGTAACGCAAAAGGAAACCAGCAAAATAGGTCATTTATGGAGAGAAGGGGGAAATGGGAGAGAAACAGGTCAGAACTGAGAGGTTCCACAGAAGCGGAGCTGCAGATGTAAACCCAGAGTGCTGCTAAGATTTGCCTCATGAGTTCCAGACAGGCAGCATTTCAGGAGGGGCACAACTGGAAATAAATTTGCAAAACTAAAGAATACCAGTTCCAGAAAGTTACTTGAAACGTAAGCTAGCCAAAACCAGCATTCATAATAAAGCACTTTAGCTTCAAAAACAGCTAAAGGACAGCTAAGCATCCTACAATTTCAGACTGAATGTTAAGTACAACTTCCTACGTAGTTTTCAAAGGTAGAGAAGAACCAGTCTTTGAAGACACTTCTCAGACATGATTACACGCTGTAAGGATGCCAGCAGATATTTTATTGGCGCTACCGCACAGAGCGCATACGATATCAGTCTGCTGTACAGTCAGACCTTGGGGAGAGCTGGATAAACAGCAGAGAGCGAGGACACCGCTGCTGGTGTTTCAAGAGAAAGCTGCTTTCTGCCCCCTTCAACTGTTAGCGAGGCCACAAGCACCACCAGCACCTTTCAGCTGACCAGGTTCTTCTGCAGCTTCCCATCACGCCACCCCTTCCACAAGAGACCAGTGATCTCCAGCTGGGTCAGCGTTTCTGCAAGGCCTTATCTACACGCAGCCCCCACGCTGTGATTCCCACCAGCTCTTTGTCGGGTCGAGCCACGCCATCCCCAGGCAGAGCGGTCAGCCCCTGCCCCAGCACAGCTTCCCAGGACTTATGCAAAGAGTCCCGGTGCCGCCGGCTCCGAGGAGCCCTCAAGCCACATTGCCACCTCGCAGTGCTCCAACCATAAATTGCAGAGACATGAAAGCCAAGGGGCACCAGGCGAGTCCAGCTTCCTGCATGCGCACCATCGGAAGTTTCCCCTCGCTCCTGATGCTTCCAGCACGCCGCTCATTTGACTAAGCTCCTTTGCGAGAGGCACCAGGAGGCTGAGCGTGCCGCTCCTCCTTCCCCCGCCTGCCGGGAAGGCTTCGCTACTCCGAGCATCGTTTCAAGTCCGTCTGGTTTCAAGAGCCCATTAAGCAGCCAGCTCTTGCCTGCTAGATTAATATACAGCATTAAAAGACACTTTTCCTTGTGTCCCTGCCTACACACAGTAATCAAATTGCCTCTAGCGTATCAGCGTTTCGGATATCCCAGACAGCCTTTCATCTCATGGCATGGCCTCTTTCCCAGAGTCTCCTTCCTGGCGCACTCGTTTTCTGAGTCACTTTTGCATCTCTTACAGTTCTAAAAACCAAACTTACACCCTTCATGCAGAGACACTAACAGCAGACCTTAATGTTCACCATGCCTTGCTTACCACAGCTACAGCAGACACGAATGACTATCATAGAATCATAGAATCACTTGGGTTGGAAGAGACCTTCAAGATCATCGAGTCCAACCATAAACCTATGCCAAAACCACCCCTAACCCATGTCCCTCAGCACCACGTCTGCCCGGCTTTTAAATACCTCCAGGGACGGCGATTCCACCACCTCCCTGGGCAGCCTGTTCCAATGCCTGATAACCCTTTTGGTAAAGAAGTTTTTCCTAATATCCAACCTAAACCTCCCCTGGCACAACTTGAGGCCGTTTCCTCTTGTCCTGTCGCTTGTTACTTGGGAGAAGAGACTGACCCCACCTGGCTATAACCTCCTTTCAGGGAGTTGTAGAGAGTGAGAAGGTCTCCTCTCAACCTTCTCTTCTCCAGGCTAAACAATCCCAACTCCCTCAGCCGCTCCTCATAAGACTTGTTCTCCAGACCCCTCACCAGCTTCGTTGCCCTTCTCTGGACACGCTCCAGCACCTCAATGTGTCTCCGATACCGCGGTGCCCAAAACTGAACGCAGCACTCGAGCTGCGGCCTCACCAGTGCTGACTACTATCTTCCCACCGGGCTCTCCAGAGCCCCCTCTACGCACCCCGGGTAGCTGTTTACTTTTCCCAAGCCCGGCAGCGCACTGGGACTTTCACTCAAACATTCCCCCATTACATACATGGATCCTTCTGTGTCAGGCCAGCACAGCAGCTGGGGGCTGTACAGGCTGCAAAGCCAACTGTTCAAGAGGATGTACAGCCAACTAAATCACGTTCTGCAAAACGGACCTGGAAAATCCATGATCCCGATCTGCGGGATCGCTGGGAACTTATCACCGTTTGTCATCTCTCCAGCTCCCCAGGTTGTTGTACCTCCCACGTCAAAAGGCAATCGGCCCAGGTTTCAGTTATTCCAAAATACTGGATAACATCAGCACTACAGAAAGCCCATTAGAAACAGCCCATGAACATGAAGCAGCCTTCAAAAGAAAAAGGAAGAAAAGGAGGTATATAAGGAAAACCTTGTGTGGATGGACTCAGGTCATTCTGGATGTTTCCTATAGTTTCTTGAATAGTGAATTTGAGGGGGAAAATTCTGCCTTCCACAAGAGCAGCTCTCATAAAAGCCACTATGATGAAGTCTCAGAACCATATACACAAACAAGCCTTCCAAAACACCATCGGCCATCACAGCGCGTTTACCACACAGCCACCTGCACAGGGAACGAAAGCCCCCACACTTAGTGGGGGCTGTTTGAAAAAACCTGGAGCCTTTAACTTACTCCTGACTGAGCTTTAGAGCCAGCTTTGCTTTAGGAGCTGAAACCAGGCCAGGACAGCACTTCCCTCTGCAGGGCATTATCCACCACCCAATGGAAAATAAAATAAAACATATATATACATATATGATTTGACTGGTATTAGCCTAACCGTATTCCAACATGCTTCTAAATCATTGAGATGCATAAGCACGTTTGCTAAGATGTTCACCTTTCTCCTCTCACTCCCGAGATTTTTGGCAACCTACCCTCTTGTGTTTTGACATCTGCAAGGCTGCATTCCTCTTGCTCGGCTTCAGCGCTCTGTTTAATGTTCTCTACTTCCAGCCAAAAACTGTCCATTGACAAGTTGTCCAAAGACTCTAGCCTGGAATTCGTGCCCTCTGACACCGGGGATGCCAAAGGACTCTTCGGAGGAAGCTGGTTCATTTTGCAAGGGCAATTTCTGGTTCAGAGAGAGGAAGAGATAAGGAGAGAGAGATTAAGCTACACGTATTCACACACGGCATTCACAATACAGCGGTCTTCATTGATTAATGACCGCAATAAAAGCCAAACAGAGGTAAGCGCTGGACTTCCTTTGGTTAGTGTTTAGCAATAACAGACAAGGTTTGCATCAAATCCCCTGGAGTAGGGGAAAACTTGCTGTCCAAACACATGAGAGGACGCAGTGGCAACATGGGTTTTCCAATGCTGTCCTTCCAGTGACCTCCAAGACACCACCTACCACTCCCACACTTGCTTCCAAGACTCCCCTGCGAATTTGCACAGATACCCTCTACGTTCACAACCAAGATGTTGCAAGCTTGGTGCACTTGTGCTCTGATTGCCTGACAGCTCCCAGCCACAGCAGACTGAACCCCGTAGCCTCCTCCTTCATCTGTAAAAACCGGCACAGCTCCATCTCCGGCACTTCAGCTCATGCAATAAACAACTCCAATGTTTGGGGCCCTCTTTTCCTGCCCAGACCAGATTTTTCAGCTCTGAAACAGCACAAGTGTCCTGGGAAACCCAAACATACAGAATTTTCTTACCACCCTGCTGATTAATTCATTGGCGGCCGAAGTCCCAGACTACCTTCATTCAGCTTTCAACCTCTGTGCAGAAAGTTATGAAGTTCTCATCAGTTCAGAAAATAATGCCTCTCCTAAAATGACTTTTAATTGCCTTCAAAGTGTT
The DNA here is from genome assembly GCA_013398295.1 of Chionis minor. Classification (NCBI taxonomy): domain Eukaryota; kingdom Metazoa; phylum Chordata; class Aves; order Charadriiformes; family Chionidae; genus Chionis; species Chionis minor. The sequence continues at coordinate 62,603 of VZSF01010918.1, forward strand.
ACAAGTCACTTAAACCTTGCTGTATATCTTTTTAAAAGACTTGAAAAAAATGGGGTAAGCGGAACCTACTTATAGAAACACCTCAATGGTTCAACTTATGAATACAAAATTAAAGAGATCGCACACTATGTTGACTCTGGATGGTTTGAAAAACACCTGTGAGCAGCCACCACCACCAAACACAGATCTGAATCACCTTCCAGTTTCACAACAACAAAAAACCAAAAAAGCAGATTGAGTCTTATGCCTTGAAAACCATGACAACAAAACACCCACAAAATGTAATCTGGCCTGCCAACTCTAGGAGGACTTAAAGTTAGACATGGCAAAATGGCTGGAAAATTTTAGTTCCTTTCATTCCAGAGAGCCATTATTAGCAGTTCAGGCATTAACTTGCTTCTGTAACAAGAAGTGTTGCAAGTCATAAAGGGCTAAATTTGAAGATCTAGCAACTAAGAGACATATTTTGTAGGATATTCCGCACTTTACACATGCATATTATGCTCATAGCTTTTTCTAACATGCACATAAGGCTGCCCTTCTCTTGTAAAGGCCATAACTAAAGCAATAACCATCATTCCAGGAACATCTGGAGCCAGCAACAGCACTGAGAATAGGAAGGGGTTTGTTTGTTTGTTTTACAGGAACACAAAAGTTAAAGATTGAAAAGAGCTATTACATCCCCCGGACCACCTCTGACAAGGGCAGAGGTGATCTGCTTGTTTAGTACCCATCCATCCCCACCTTCCCCCTCCTTTCCTATTCCTGGATATCCAAATAACAGACCTCCAGTTGAGGTGCCACTTTATAGCGTGGTACAGCACTTAAATAGTCAAGCTCAGATTTTTTGGAAAATTGTTTATTTTTCTTAACCTTTGTAATTCATGTCCATCTCTCAGTTCTACTACAGCTACTATCTCTCGTCTCCCCTTTCAACCCTTTACTTATATCTTTACCCATAAGGAGCTAAAAATTTAGATCACATCTCTCACATTAACTCTTCATCTCTAGTACTCCATTTCCTCACATTTGCTGGCAGCTTTCTCGTAACAGGATTAGATTTAAACAAAGACACATTGTCACCATCGAGAAGACTGTTTAAGACCTTGCCATGATAACTCACTAGAATTCTGTTAGATGCCAGTCAACAGAAATCACCACTTGCAACATTAAACCAGAAGGAGGATTTTAGATTATCTTGAGGGACTTGGTTTTGCCATATCAGTGCTAGAAGCACTAGCAGCCAAACCTGCACCAGAGAGCAGTCTCCCAACACTACACAGGCTAAGGAACCATCTTCCAAGTTCTCCTGATCACTCTACTGAAGGCACTCATCAGGCACACAACTCCTCTTCCTGCCCTAAATCACTGCCCTATCCTACTGTGGGATCTAGGTTACACAGATCAAAGCCGTTCTGGAATGTACCTTTCCTTTACGTTCAGCCTGGCGTAGAGCAGGCTCATCTAGCATCCCAGAAATCACCGTGGATTCACAGCAAAGCAGTACTTGCATCCAGGTTTGCAGATCCAGAAGCTACCCTAGACCCGAGCAGCAGCGTGCAGCCTGTGTCACACACTGCTATGACAATCCCCTCCCCACACCTGCCACAGGCCTGCCTGGGGAAAAAAAAAGAAAGAAAAAATCCAGAAAATTTTAAGCCAACATAAATACAGTCTTCAGCTCTTTCAAAAGGGTGACTCTTGACTTAGATGTTCTGTGTGATTTACCCAGATACCGGATCCCGAATGCAAGACTTCGTCCAGGAAATACTATGAACAAGTGGGGTAATATTTATCTAAAGCATTAGGGCAGATTCCTGGTATATATCTAAGAAGGGTCACAACATCCAGATTTCAGGCTATAGCCTTGCCAGCAGCTATTTTTGATCTACCAGCACCTTCAGTCCATATCAAGACAACATAACACTGGTGCAAGGATATCGTTTTGCCAGCCAGCAGCAAAGAGCTGTACCCCTATCCCGCTCTGACTCGTGCTTCTGTACCACCCACAGTCGTTTTGCTTCCTTCCACAGCTGGAAATACAGATGATCTAGTAGTGCTTGCACTGAAAAAGCTCCACGACTTGTCACACTATCTGCTTACTCTAGGAGAGACATATTTGAAGAAGTACTTATGCATCAAACAGCCCACAAACAACCCTAACTTTCCCTCCCACCCCCCAAGAACCTCACGACTGATGCACTAAAGCCCATTTCACCAAGCTGCAGAATGCTAATGTCACACAGCAGCAGTGTGCCCCAAAGCCCAGCTCTACAAGTGCCAGGCTAGTACTGTTGTTCCTGTCTCACAGGACAACACCAAAGCAGAGTCAGGCCTTTACATCTAGAAAATGTTTTGTTTTCTGGTCTAAATACTTTTTTTTTTCTTGAACACAGTGCTTTACAAATCCAACTGCCCAGGTGGAAGGTTAATTTTAGATCCAGTGCACCTAAGAGATTGTTCTTCCTCATTGCATTCCCAGGTCAACAGAGGGCAACCTGTGACGTCTAAACATAGCAACAGTTTAGATTCAAAGTGTAGATTGTTGGCTTAAAATGTTAATTGCACAGTTGCAACTGGGCAAAGAGTAGGTGGAATAATCAAGTTCACTTGGTTGCACTGTTGACGTAACAAAAAGCTGACGATTACAAAGTTTTAAAAATTAACCCAACAAAAAGCAAACTGGCAGAAAGAGCTAGTTGAGGACAACCATAAAGGAATGACTGGAAAAAATGACTATCCTAATGCAACCGTCTCCTCTTGTTTAAGAGCAGAGCCAGTTTTAATAGAGCCATTCAGCTGACTCCCCTAACATCTTCAGTCTGAGCCTGACTTAACAGCAAACTTATGAGGAATTAGATTAGCATGGACCTTATATGGTTCATTCTCTTATTATTTCTTCTATAAATCCTCTTCACATAGAGCACTGGTAGCCCTGAGCAAGATCTGCATGCCTGCATTGCGCTGACTGCGTGCTGGTGGCTGCGTCCTGGGCTGGAATATGAAGTCTCCAAGTAGTTTTTGATTTGTTCCTAGATACTGTCAACACACAGCAAATATATGGCAAACACTCATGCAACTCCTGGCCCTTTTGAATATCAAAATAAAATAAACACTGTTGCTACGCATTTGTTCATTCCAGGCTTGAATCATTCCCATCAGAGAGCTTCTCAAAGGATCTGTAGCTGCCTAGACTACTTCACTGCTTGCTCAACATCCTTCCCTCATTGAAATAACTCTTGAGCAGATGAAAAATAAAGAGGTTTCTTCTCAAGCATTTCAAACAGAACAGGAGGCAACAAGTGTAAGCCACAAAAATCAAATTCCTTTAATACTGTTTCCAGAAAAACTAAGATGAGAAGGCGGCAACAAGAACAGAAGAATTAAGCTATACAAGGCAGTCCTTCCACACACAAACACCTAGATTTTAAAGACATTTCCAAATATCTGGAACAAAGACAAAGGCACATATGAAACAAAGAAACAGATGGAAGGAGTTGGAATTAACCTCAATATCAAGTTAGGAGCAGCACACCAAGTCACAGCATCATAGCAATTTGGATCGCTAGCACGAAACACAAGCTCTATTAAAAGGAAAAAAAAAGTGAGAAATTATTCTATCAACTGGTTGCAATATTTTGACAGATAAAGACACTAAGTCAGCAAACAAAAATACATTAGCGTCACAACACACACGTATCTTGCTGGCTTTCAATTTACTTCAAGGTCAAAAACAATCGATAGGTACAAAAGCACAAGATTAAAAGAAACAAAAAAGTCCATGTAGGAAAAAGCCACTTTTCACTTCGTTTCCAAATTCCTACTCTGAGCAACCCATTTAAACTCAAGTGAAGAATTGCACAGGTAATTTTAATGAGAAAGAATCACCTTAAGATCAGCTCACCACAGTTCATAACATGATAGGTTTTCTTGTTTAAAATAATGTAGTAGGGTGAAGGCATCTAGAAGCAACAGATAGGAGTATTTGAAAAGCTGGAGAAAGTCCTGAAGCAGCAAGTCACTTATCTATATAGCTATACCTATTTGAAACATTGATATAGTTTTACATACTGAAATTATTGGAAGTTTAAACCTCAGTCTTTCAAATATATCAATGTTAATATAAGAACAACTCCTTGTATGAAAGAAGTCAATCTACTTATCAGAATTTTAAATGAAATATTCATAATTGGCTATTTTATTCAGACACATAGAACTACACAAAACTCCGTTCCCAACACAGATAGCAAGTTTATCCAGCAGTTGCCTTGTGGACACAAGCTCCACAGCTTTTCTACCAAAGATCTAAATCAAAAGCAAATTTTATTCCACATCTTTAAAGCCTGGCTTTGTTACTCCTACAATCCTCCAGATTTCATATGCAAAGTGCAAACACCACAGACTACCAACTCTCTCCTCCTCCCCACAACAAGCAGCAGAAGAGCAATACTCAAGTTTACTCTTCAGAGGAAATGAAAAGCACGCAGCTGGTTCAAATTCCTTGGACCAGACCATCGAAGCAAAGACAGACTAATTGTCAAATTACTGTGGCAGCGATAAACAGTAACTTACCCGATACACTCTCACCACGCTTTACGTTCCCTGGCTTAACTACCAAAGCAACTGAAGACACAGAATTAAAGCAATGTTAGAAGCAGGCTGCCACTGCTCACATCTTTGCGTATCTCTAACCAAAGGCAATTTGCTCATATACCTGTTAGTTTCACTGAGCGCATCCCCTACGAGAAGTCACCGTGCCTGTAGCCCGGGCTATTTTATACAGCACTGCTGCCAACCACCACTTATGTTCCCATTAAGGCATTTTATCAAGGACTTCACACCCATGGGACGGCACACTTGAAGGTCTGCCTCTATAGCACCAGCAAGAATAGCTCAGATGTCACTACCACAATTTGCTAATGAGATTACAGCTTGTTTTCAGTAACACAGCAATCAGTTCATCAAGATCTTCCATTATGCAAGCAGCTCGGGGAGCCGCGTCACTTCAGGTTGTTTGGAAGAAGCCTGTTCTGCAAGTGATAAAGAGGACGTGCCAGATAGCTCTCCGTGCACGGAGCATTTCGTACCAGGGCCAGCTTTCCCTCGCCCCAACAACAAGGCACTGCCCAACTCCTGTCCTGGCATTCCCAGTGCCACCAGAAAGACAAAACAGCCATCCTTTGCCTGGTGCTATGCGGGGTGAAAGACTTGAATCCCGACGCTCATGTGTAGCTCATGGCTTTAGCTTAGCGCCTCCATCGCTCTCCCTGGTGGACCTGAACTTCAGATGTTACCTCCACCACAGTACCAAGAGTTTTAAATAAAGCACAGGTTATAACTTACCTGACCATAGGTGTTTCTATCAAAGTATTTAAGGGCAAAGAAACTTCACCTCAACATCTGTGTGTCAGGCCTTCACCAGGAGTAGACTTGTCTCCACTCTGGTTAGTAGGGTCTAAACAAGCAAGCTAATAGTGAAATTTGCCTGTAATTATAGATCTGCCTGGAGGTGTCTCAGACCGAAACTCAAAGCAGAACAAACACCAGATTGATAAGCCCATGCAGATACAGCCAAATTAAAAATATTCAAAGCCATGTTTAGTTTAGTCTATTATCTGGGTGTCTGTCCCACCACGCTAGAGCTTGTTTTGGCCTCAGAAGACATAAGCCCTGCTCTCTGTACATGTTTTTTTTTGTTTCACTGTAAGGTCACTGCAGACAAGCCTGTTGTTCACTTTCCCTGCGTTAGCATGGTAAGCCAAACAGGAAAGGCCTTTCATCCACACGGAAATCCGGCTGGGAGAAAGGGGTGCCTGGCCAAAACAAAGTTTGAGGAGTGCCGTGGTCTTTAACACAATTGTGAATTGATAAGCCTGATCTACCAGAGAATCGTTAATTAAAAGGTAGCAGTCTCATCCCTATTTCCATCTTCATGTACTTCACTGAATCCACGTTCATCCAAACACAGAAGCAGCTTTGTCCGTCCAGCAGCCGCGAAGATCCAGTCTGCCATTCCAGTTCCACCTACCAGCGTGACACCGGGACGCCAGACCCCAGAGACTAGTGAGTGTGGGGCTGCAAGCCCCCAGACCAGTAGCACTGGCTACGGACAGGAGCTCCCGCATCCTTCTCTTACCCATCACCCCGTCCCCAGTCGAGAAGCTGCCCTGGGCTCTCTCCAGCTGCTGCGAGGCTCAGCCTGCACACGGGATTCCCACGAAGCGGCTGGCACGGGCTCACTTCAGTGACTTGGCTGTCACAGCCCTACCGCACACATGCCAGGGATCGTACCAAGGCCAGAATGAGTCAATACCTGCCAGCTACTGAACGCATCCTCAAAACACGCTACCGTTACGTCAGATGAGACAGCCTTGCTTTATTTCCACCACTGCCGTGACTTTAGGCAAGATGCTCAACCTCTACATGCCTCAGCTGCCCAGCTTGGGGACAAAGGGGGCAAGGGATCTCACAGCTTTCAGAGGAAAGACTGCTACAGCGCGTTTGAATCCTTTACAAAAAGGCTGTGAACTTATTTTTCGTGCGATCATTCATTAACCCAAAGGCTTTTTCCAAAAGCAGATTCACACAGACTAAGTATTTGTCCTACAACTTCTTTAACACTGAACTTGGACTAAATCAGGATGATGGAACTTATTATTCATTCTTCTTGTAGCCCATTCTACCAGCTGCGCCTACACGACAGCAGAGAATGAGTAATTGCAAGTTGTTGCTCAGATGCATGGGAACAGGCAGGAGACTTTAAAGAGATCACAAGAGTAACCTGCTGGCCAGCACTCAGTAAGGAGGGGTTGAGAGATGTGCTGGAACCCAGCTATGCTTCACGCATGAGAAGTTTAGGGATGCAGGAAGACGGGAAGGACAGTCATAATCCTTGCTTGGATTTCTCAGGTAAGAGTTATTGCACACAAGACAAAGTGCTCAGCTATTCCCCTGCTGTGAAAAGCCTCCCCTTGGTTGAGATTTACAACTAAAAAATATAACTAATATATAGTAACTAAAATAACTAAGAACTGGAATGCTGCCTGCGAGCCCAGGGCCACTGACCCCAGCCACCCCACGTACCACAAGCTTTACAGCACCAAGAGGAGGAGCAGGAGGCAGGGAGAGCTGGCTCAGCATCGGCTTTGTCGCAGCGGTGCTTTGGAGGCACGACACCCCCACCGCCAGCTAAGCTGCTAGGTGTCCTAATGGGAACCAGCAAGCATGCCACAGTTACTGCTGCAAAAATAAACAGTCATTAATGGCAATTAATTAGAAAACCAGGATGGTTGGTGTATCATCGCCTTACTGTATAGGCATGTTTCAGGCCAATCCTAGCAGAGAGGCTCAGTTTCACATCTACACAGGCGACGCGTTTCGCCTGCTGGCGAGTCCCGGATGAACAGCTGCGAATTGCCACTTGCTGAGAGTTAAGTGTTTTGGTCAAAGTGACCGAGCAAATTTGGGGTTCCCGCTGTAGCACCTCTTCAGACCTGACCACAGAGGTGTTCTGGCACCAGCACAGGCACTTGAACTCAACTAACTTGTTTGGTAAAAACGGTAAGTTGTTACCAAATATTTTGATTTTTATCACAGAAACCCTGTAATACTCCAAGTGCTAGTCTAACTCTTACACATGGATAATTTTAAAGTAATTTACGATATTGTTCCTGTGTCACTTCCCATAAGATTATTTTTTTTTCTTTTTTATATCTCAAATTTTGCCTGGGATCTTCTAAAGATTTCCTTTCTTGCTTCTACACACAAGGTCAAAACAGACTAGGAAAAATGAAAAGTCAGACGGAAACATGAAAACACGAACTATGGTTAAAAATAAAATCACTGTGAGTACATTCACACAAAACCAGCAGGTTTTGATCATGGCAGCAGGGAGACATTCTGGAACTTGGTGCAACTTCTAAGCCGATCCAAATACACATTAGGTGAAGGCTGAAGTCATTTAATGTTATTTAAGCACACAAACAGTACAGCGTTTGTCAAGCAAAGTAGTTCAGTGCTATCCTTCAGAATGCTGCGCTTTGCGCAATATTTATAAATACGCGGTTCTTACCTTCATATAGTTCCACAAATCACTGAACACTCCTCAAACCCCGCAGGCTGCCAGGGCAGCGTTACCACTGAATCACAAGGAAACACACAGTCTACATTTCAGCCCCCCGCAGCCACGCGCACACCCCCTGGGGTCCCACCTCCACGGCGTGCTGCGCTCAATCATAGACTTAATACCCCCTAAAAAGTGTGTTTTAATCGGTCCCATTTTACAACCAAGGCAGTCAAAGCACAGCTTTAAAGAGCACATTACAGCCTGCTCACCTCTAGAGATTTACCTCGTTTTCACCTATCCTGCCCCAGGTACTGCGCTACCTCTACGCCCTGCCTTCAGGAGGAAGGAGAGCAGCCATCACCCCGTACCCCGCAACCACGCTCCGTACCTGCCGAGCCTGGCTGGCCGGGCAGGCGCCAACACCACTCGGGGCCTGGGGATCCCATGATGTCTGGTGGCTGCAGAGCCACACGTGCCACGCTTTTCCATGTCCGGGTGGAGAGGAGAGCGGCGGTCAGTCCATCCGTGCCCCTCTGCTGTGGAGTCAAGGAGCGGCTGCCGAGCCCGATAACGAAGAGCCGCCCCTCGTCACCCACGAGGTGCCGGCTGGGTGGCTGCGAGCATCCTCTCCTCCCTCCCCGCATCCACCCGCCCGGGCGGACCGGGCAGAAATCACAGCAAATCCACCTGCGCCTTCAAGGCAGCCGTGCCCGAGGCTGAGCCGCCCACGCCGGGGACGCGGGCTGAAGGATGCAGCCCACAGCCAGCATCCAGCCCTTGGAGTAACCAGAAAACGGCGAGGAGTTATTTCCAAGCCTGGGCTGAAGCTGAGGTTTGCTAAATATTAACTCAAGCCTCAGCCACATGAAAAAGCAACTCCCACAAGCAGCACTGGGAGGGAGGAGACAAACAGCATATTTGCTCCTCAAAATTGTAGTTCTCTGAAGTAAGAAAAGCACGAAGAATCTGCCTGGGGACTCTGGGGTGGTGGGGGGGAGCAGCAAATAACCCGAGCACTTATTAAAAAAAAAAAGCAAATTCAGCATTTACTGCCATAGCTGAGCAGTGAGTAGAACCCAGCTGGCTGGAAGACACTGGTGTTGAAATAGCAGCGCAAACCCGTGACACCCACAGAGAATATTTTGCAAGATCCAAAACCTTCTTTAAAATCTCACCAACCAGCAACACATGAGTGAGCAAAGGGTTAAAGCAATCAAATTTCCGTCTCCCTGCTGTCCTAACAGGTTTTATTCTTTCCTTGTTATTCTCTCCACCAAACCTCCTTGCACAGTGTTTCTGTAACTTCCCTTTCCTCTGACATTTACTATTCATAATCCCGAAGTTAAAGGGACAAACAAGTCATTTATGTAAAGTTTCCTTTACGAAGACACGCAAAGCTTCTCCAGCACAGGTAATAACCCTGCTCCTTGTTTTCAATATTCCCAGTAAGACTGGATCTATGGCTCAGCCTGCTTTGCCTGCAACAGCTTAAAGGGCATCAGCAGCTATTTTAGAGACAATCCCTCATAAAAGCACGCAGAGGCTGTCTCGGTTTCGTTCCTCACCCATGAATACAGCTATTTTTCCAGCCACTGCTTTAGTCCAGACACTTTCACCCCACTTTGTACCCGCAGCCTGTTCGTTGCAGGAAGAACGTTGCCTGAACTCCGGCGCACACATTCCCTCTCCGCAGAGCGGGATCAACCCAGACTCCAGCCCAAGCCTACCCGCAGGCAGAGGCCTGGCTGCATCCAAGAGGGATCCCTGATTAACACCCTCTGTGCTACATTAAATGACATCAGTTTTCCATGGTTTAGGCACAGCCCCAGCCCGCAGCCTTCGGCCATACCCCAGCACAGCTTCAGTCCCCCGGGGAGGCGGAGGGAGGGTGATGTGGTCTGGGACTCTTGCAACTCCCCACAGCAAGTATGCAAAAAATATTAATGGGATTTTTTTCCCCCCCCTCCCTCTTTCTACTTAGCTGAAACTCTTGCAAAATTTTATTCCTGCCCTCAATGTTTAGACCACCATGCTGAATGTGGGCCATTCTCCTGGTAACTGAAGGCACCCAGGGGAAAGCTCTTGTGTGCAGCTGGAGTTGGAGCTGGCTTCCCCTGGCTCGCTCCTGTTCCCCATACACCCGCAAGCCTTGCATGTATGTTGCGCGTTGTACTTGTCATTTGGCTCATTCACGACAAGTGGCCCTAAGAAGAATTGTAAGGGATCAAATTCAAAACTCAGGTTATCCATAAAACTTCTCCTCCACCAGCTCTGAACCAAGATAAAGCGCAGAACGTACCAGTCTGGGAGAATCTCAGCTTGTGAAATCCAGTTACAACAAAAGCCCATCCGTGACCCACAGCTTTCACAACAGCACTGAACGATACGGAGGCAGCATATTATAAAAACAAAAAACACACACACACAGTGCAGGCCATACTAAAGAGCTTACCAACGTGCAAAAAATAAATCAAAACTGTTCTGATGCTTTTATTCAGGTCCACGGGCAACTGTTGTTGCACCGCTCCATCGGACAGAAGTCTGTGCCACGGTATGTGACCACGCAAACTGCCCAGGGGGTGAGACATGGCAGAGCAAGAAGGGGATGACAACAAAACATCTATGACAGGACGTGTGACTGCTCTAAGCTTCCCTGTTTTTACAAACTCAGGAAAGTGTTATTTTTCCCCAGGGAGCACCCAGCCTTTCCAAAAGGCTTCCCACAAAGCACACCATGCCTTGAGAGAAGTGGTTGGGTTTCAGGCCATTCCTTCTCCCAGACACAAAAGCCCATCTAAGCTGCCAGTACCACATGTAGATGGGCACAATGGCCCACAACCACATTTCTTTTATCCCTCAGCTATGTTCCTTCTCATTACATTTCTTTTAATAACTTTAGCCAGCTCCTTGTCCTTTTTGACTGGCTGATTTTCAGAGGGACAGGCTGCCAGTCCCTTGTACAAGCGAGTTAGGTTTCTAACCCAGCAGCAGTAATTCAGCCAGGCTTGTTGCACAACTGAGGCGGAATTAAAGTATTCGGAATGAAAACAGAATTCTTTAATAGTACACTCATCTTTGATTACTCATATAAAGCAGTACACAAGCATTACCGAAAGTTTAAGATCTGTGGATAATAACAGCTGCGCTACCATCCACAGCCTTTCACATACTCACTCCTGTCTGGGCTTTGGTTATTCATGGCATTTGAAAGGAATAATCAGCAAGTTTATTTCCTAGCTTGTGAGAAAAGAGGTGGAAGGCTAGGACACAGGGCCAGCTGAGTCTGCATTTTCGGACAGAGTGAATCAAGATAAGTATTCCAACTCTAATTTTGAGCTCTCCAGCATGTTTCATGCTCCAGGACAGTCTTTCTGGCGTCATCAGACGTGAGCCAAGCTCACTAGGACGAGATCATCTGGATCACAGGAGCTGTATCTTACTCAAATATGGAGACAAAGAGGTATACCAATGCTCTCAGCATCCAATTAGTCCAAATGAATCACTGGTACGGATCCAGCACTGTTACCCATCACAGCTTTTGTGCACGAGTCATTTCTGAAGGTATCTACGCATCCTGCCAAAGTGACATGACTTGGCTCGCTCAGTAAACCTGATTTTTTTTTTTCCCAGGACCAAAAAGGAGGCAGGAAAACATCTAAACATGCTTTTGGATAATGCTGGGCAAAGCATGTGCAGGCTGGAGACCTACAGACCACGGGAATCCTCTGCCAGGCTGCAGGGAGCCCAGCATCCCGGGAGAGCTGGCTCTGAACAGTGCCTGACAGAGCTCAGCAGCAGTGCCACCAGGGTGGCTTGAACACAATGCTCACCAGCTGCATCCCAAGGTCTTACGGCAGCATGACATTCTTCAAGCATCCCCAAAGTAATTTTGGTAACCCATGAAAATCAAATGCAAGTGAAAGACACCACAACGCGAAGCAGAGTGGAAAAACCCAAGCGTAGCTGAAATCTCTAACGCACAATTCTCTTTTCTCCAGCAGGTTTATTTTTACAAAGTACACAATATTAGGAAAGTCTGAAAATCATTTATCTCCCCTTCCACCCCATCACATATCAAGAAAATCCTCAAGTAGTGTTACCTATCCATCACGCGGACCCATTAAGATTAGAAGATTATTACAGCTTCTGGAGTCACCGAGGCGGTGAGATTATCCAAGCCCCAGCTTGTTCCCAGGCTGCCAGGGAGGCAGCACCCAGGCTGTGCCCTGGGGCCAAGCGCCGAGTTGCAATCACAAAGGTCTGGGGAAACAGCACCAGCTCCCAGCAGCCAGCCCCGAAATGCCAACTGGCACTGCTCCGGGCTGGGAGATCAAACAAGCATCTCTCAGCTCAACGGCTGCCAAGAAACAGCCACAGCAACACTCAGACCCTACAGCGCTTCTGCTCATGACTTCACTTCATGAGACGAGGCCTAATTTGTCATCCTACGGGCAGGAATACACGTATCCCCACAGGAGCTGAGGGCATCATCCCAGTGGGAGTCAAGAGGTAAAGGCATCACCTTCCCCAACCACCCAGCATCGCCCCCTCGACTCACCCTGCTCTACCCACACTGATGGTGGCTCCAACCCAATGACAAACAACCAGACCCAACGACGAACAACCAGACCCTTCTTATTTTACAATAAGACCAACCTGCCCGCAGCCACAAGCCGTATGTCAGAGCACATAATCTGCTTTACTGCACCCAAGATTTGTGACAAACAGAGGATTAGGGCTTCAGGCGGTGGACAAATAGCAAGAACAGATGAACCTGAGATTGTTTGCATGCAGATGGCTATTAATCTCACATTTAAGAAAAAAAGAAAAAAAACCAACATTGGGCAAAGGAGGAACCCCTGGTATGTGGTGGGATGTGATGCTGTAGTAGAGAGGGACTGGCTGGCAGTCAAAGCCAGAGCCACTTCACCATGATACCATCAGAAGCAGCAGCTCTGAGCAGAGATCTTGGGTACATGACTGCTTCCATCTGCCCACCTTGTTCTATAATGTCGTGGCTTGGAGGAGTGAAAGAGGAGGGAGAAAAAATAAAATAAAATCACTTTAGACACAGATGTATATTTAGATAAATGAACTGCAAAGTTGCTTAAACTTAATTACTACTGTAAATGTAATTTAAACCACCAAAACATTTCCACTGCTCAAGGAAGAGCTGTGACAATGGGAGGAAGTGCTAAGACACAGCAGCTATTCTTAATGCACAAAAAACACTTATTCTGATGAATAACCAAGACTTACTAATTTAAATTGAATATGTTTCTGCCTCCTGGGCATTTTCAGACTGTACAAAATTAGAAGTCTTAGCGGGTTTCTGAGGCTGGCCTCATTTACCCCCCTGTTCAAACACATGCCTGACCTCCACTGGGTGCCGTGCCTTGCCAAAACCTTATCTTTCTTGCTGGACAGTAAAGAAAAAAAGAAGCAACAGGCACCAGATTAATAACTGCCAAGCTGCTTGTTTGCTTCCTCCAAACACAGGGACCGACTCTCACTGCAACCAGCCGACAAAGTGCCACACACCATTTCTAAGGTGTGACAGAGGAGAGGCAGATGGGACAGAGGATCAGCAGTCAGATCCCTCTCCGGCTGCAATGAGTAACCACCATCTCATACCAGCTCAGCCGTGTCAGTCAAGCTCACACAGGACCAGAGTCCATGCTGCAGAGCTCACCCTCACCACCATCTTCACAGGGCGCTTTGCACCTCCTTAATTTTCACAAAAAAAGAATATGCAAGAGCTCAAATGCCCAAGCTCATGTCCCAGCCCATTTCACAAACCTCATTTTGATTTCTGCAATTTGCATTTTCTGTTCCCTTCTGGGAAACGGATGGGGCAACAGCTACAAACAGCAAGAGTGTCAGACTATCGTACTCCGCTGCCCCAGTTCTCAACCCAAAGGCGTGATAGATTAGGTTGTCATCTTGTTTATTTCCTGCACCATAATCACAAGCAGCAGGATGGGCTCCACGGGCTGAACTCACCATGAGTCAGTGCGTTTTGAGGCATCCCATAGGAGTTACTGCCCAAAGAATGCCAAACATCCACTCCTGAAAGAGCAGCAGTCATGCAGATGGCACGGCCCCACCACCACGGTAGAAGCAAATGGTTCAGAGCTACCAAGGTTATGAGACAGCTAAACAATAGCTACTGATAGCTTGACTCAGATAAGATAGAGTTCTAGCAAGGATGGCAAGACAAGAGGAGGAGAAAAGTAGCAGTGACCCAATCACAGCTACACAGCTAAGCTATTTATTAAGATTAAAAGTGAAACACCTAAAGACCAGAGCATGGACTAAGTATAAATGCAGTTGTCCTGTTTAGGGCTTTTTTTTTTTTTTGATAGATTTTAGTATCTTACAGTTTCAAAAATCTCCCCAGAATTTTTTTATAGTGGGTCCGGCTAGCTGAAACTACTTCAGAGACTAGGCTGGAACCCCCTCTGTGTTATTGAAGCTTATCTTGTTCAACGATTACAATAAAAACTAAATCCACTTACCAAAATGCTCCAAATTCAAAATCCAAAGAAAAATACTTACCAAATAGGTCCCTACACACATGGATACAGGGCATTTACTGGGAATGAAACACCACTGAGCTCGTTTGTGGGTAGGACATCCATCAGCCTCTCAAGCAGGGGAACAGAACGACATTCCCCTCACAAAGGGAGCAGAATTTTTACAGATCCCGATTGCTCAATCAATCATTTCCAAAATGAAAAGAAAATTTAACATAGCCTAGTAACAAAAGTTCTTATTTAGCAGTCAGGCAATACTAAGTGCCAATTACTCCACTCCTAAGCAACAGTTGTGCTTGTACTCAAAAGTGCCATCATTTATCCTAACAGGCTTCTGTTCTACTTTGTCATCTCTTTAGCATTAACAAGTCCATTAGGAAGAATCCAAACCTCCCTCTGTATGGAGAGATTACAAGTGGCCCAAAATTTATATTTACGGGTATTCTCCTCGTTTGTCCTCTAGAAGAGAGCTGGGACAGAAACAGAACTGGGCTGCTGCTTTATAGGCTCAGAAGCGTAAAAAAAAAAAAATAGTCAGCTGTCACTATTTTTGCTATACTGGCACTCTGGTCTGAAGCCACCACACAGAACTTGTTTGTACTAGTTTCATCTATAAACGATGCAACAGCTGGAACAAAACTGCTTGAGATGCTGAGCCTGATTTCACAATACAGCTCACGGCTCTTACAGAGCTATTAGTAGTCAAGAGTTTGCTAACTCATTAGGAGAGGGCTTGTTCTTCCAAAATATTCATGACAAAGTTTAATTACTGTGAGTCTTTATGAAAACCAGAATCAGAAGATTGCAGGCATGATTTAGGACTGAGGGGCCAACGAGAGGAATGCAAGAGCTTGCTACAGACATTTCCAAACTCCGTAGCGCAGGATTTAAAGGAAGACAACGGGGCAGGTGAGGTTAATGGTGCAAGATCATCTCGAAGGTTGACCAGAGACTAGAGTAGTGCCTATAAATCCCCACATGCTGCTTGGTTTTGTATAAAAATCCAGTGTTCTAACTTCAGGGCCAAAGAGGAGATCAGACATACAAAGTCTCAGGCATCAATGTCAAGTGATGTTGCAGAACAGATTTTTGTCCTTCAGTTTACACCCGGTGTGCAAGTTCAGGGTAACACAGTGCTATTGCAAAGGCAAAAAGGAGACATCACACAGGTCATCCACTGAGTAAGCACTGTCAAATCCAACAAGCTAAACAAGCAGGAATGCAATTCAGACTTGCTGGCGAGTTGAAAACTATTTTTCTAATCTATCTTTCATAAAAGTAAATCCAAAGACATACACACAAGCAGAGGAATTACAGCAACTATGTTTTTACCTCACAGCTCTAGGAAGTCTGATGGAGTCTCATAACCCAACTGACACTCAGGACAGTATATTTTAACGAGACTGGTCTGAGCAACCAAACTTTTGTACAATGGACATTTTCTGATGCCACAGGCATCACTGGACTGTGGCTGCTGACTCGACTCCTGATCAGGACTGGTCCCAATACACAGCTCAGCCTGATCTATGCTGGGAGCAGCACCACTGGGCTCAAGCAAGAGCTACATATATGCTAGAAACAGGGCAGAGGAGGAGACAAGACCTGCTGTCCTCACAGCTGTGCAAAAGCAACTGTTGGGCAGTTTCTAGTAAGACTGAAACTCTTCAGAATTAACTGGAACAACCCATGGGAGTCGTAGAAACCAAACCGCAATGATGGAAGGTGTAAGTACAGCACCTTACCCAAAAAGCTTTCAAGTTGACCCATCAACATCCACACTGCCGAGGCTCCCCAGTGATGCTGGGAGACCTGCACTGTGGTGGGGGAGGAAGGATGAGCGTTCTCACCAACAGCTGGGAAACCAGCTTCATAAGCACATGAGTTAGTGAATTTGTGAACTAATGAAGCAATGAATTAGAGAATTAACAAGTTACACCAGCCCACTGAAAGGGGACCAAGCCCTTGTTTGATTTTCACCTAATGAGCTCATGTAATAAAGTTGGATTCACAGGGTACCTTCTGCTATAACGTTGAGCGGTCCAAATTAACCATGACACTTGACTCAGTACTATTGTCAGAAAAAGCACTCGTATAAGGTTAAATGATATTCATAGATCCCCAGCTAGCAACCAAGCAGCAGCTTCTTGACCTTTACAAAGACTAGTTTTTCTTTGCCCTCTGCTTGCTGACAATGAGGTAACGCTAATCCATCACAAAACTGCACAGACCTCACGGGAAAGCCATAAAGCAGCAATTCCTTGGTCCTACTTACAGATTTGCCCCCCCACACCCCCCTCCCGGTTAGGTTTTCCTCCAGCTAACACATCGTTGCAGCTAGAATAAGCTTCACAAAAAGCCATTCTCCAAAAATCTTTTTCCATGATGCGTGCTGGTATTCAATAAAGCCTTGAATTCTCCCAACTGACCTGGCAGCTCTGTGCTCGCTCCAAACTCTTCCTGGCTCGCAAACATCCAGCAGCTTCACGCCCGCTTTACGCTGGCCAAGAGAGCGTAGGAAGCACGAAGTGAATGAACTCTGAAACTCTTGGATTAGGGATATCGTTAGGAGGATTGCTCCCAGGAGGTATCCTTCCTCTCCCATTAGTCAAAGGAAACACTGCATCTAAATACAGCTATTACCTTTATCTACTTTTACCCTTCTTATGCGCAAGCTGGAGTGAGTCCAGGATTCTGGAACATTTGACCAAAACAACTGTATCACAGATCAGCTGCAGGGATGTATATATTGCAGCCTCATGTCTACCTTCCGCTATGAGGCATGCAAGGATTTCCTTCCACTGTGTTATCCCCACTGTTTTCAAACATTAACATTGTCTGAGCTTTACCTTGACCGAGAAAAACAACTTTCATCAGCAAAGCTGTATTTATTTGTTGCCTAAAGAGGATATCCTTCCAGTTCCATTATATATTGGCCACCTGCTATGGACCCTGCAAGAGTTACAAGACTACTGTTCACTCAAGAACCTACATGTAACCTCGAGGCAAGAAGCACCACTTTTATTCCCAGTGTTGGTCCTTGGTTAGGACTGTCAGGAGTACGGTCAAGCAGGAGAAATGGGGGTTCAAGCACTGGCAGCACGCTCAGTTGCACACGTATAGAGACTGAGAAACCTGAGCTCCCAGGACTCCAGCATTAACTGTTAATTTGGCAGCAGCAGTGACAAAACGTGAGTTCACAGCGGTTGGATGGCAACCACCACCAGCAAGACAGCCTCACGCAAACCAGCAGTGCTACAGCCCTTCAAATGCCCCAGCACCCCACCAGGCAGACTTCCTTTCCTTGTGCGTATGCTCTCCATGTCCACCACAGGTTAAGCCCAGTGAAGGTTCACCAAGAACTGAAGATTAAGGAAAAATACATCTGTCATGCCACCTCCTCCAAGAAACAGGCATTTAACTGACCTCAACTAAATGGTCTCAACTAATTCAGAAACAAGACTCTTCAGAAAGAAGAGTGCAGAGGCAAGGGAGTGAGGAATACTCCAGGCTTGTGCTGTTCCACTGATTCTTAGCTACAATGTCGTCTCTCCCAAGCTTCATTAGGGGACCCAGGCAGGGATAACTGGGAAGTATAAAACCACAACTCTTGGTCAGGAGCCTGTTGTCACTACTTCACCCATGCACAGGCATCCTGCCACACTGCTGCTGAACCATCAGCGTATAACAGTCAAGCAGACACTTGCCATTGCCCTCACCACCTCCTTGGCAGTCCCTTCCCTTACACAGCTCACAGCAACATGTATCACTACCAGCCACGGCTAACAAAGTCCATCATCCTAGAAAAAACCTTCTATAAAAGGGCAAAACAGGACAAAGGGTTAAGTCTGTCAGTGCCACAAAACCAACAAACAGGAATTCACGCACTAGAAATGTGCTTGGGTCTCAGCCAAGCAGTTTACTGCATCCCTGAGGAGTCAACTCCACGTTGCATTCCGTACCATTTCCTACGCTCAGGCTCCACCATACGATGGCAGTGTGTATGCTCAGGTGGACATCTCCCAGACTACGAGCCATGGTATTCCATTCAAGTAGCCAGGGACACTGCAAGTTATCATAGATGGAAGATGGAAAAAGATTCATATTATATAAGAGCTAAACCACTCTCAGACACCTAATTGCAAGAAGATTTGGGGGTCCTGAAACTTCTCACTCTAAAAATGTAAAAGGACATGAAAGACAGACAAGAATATTGTTTATTTTAAAAGGTCATCGAGTGGGGGTGGCCCTATTATTTTGCTGTATGACGAAAGCAAAATTCCCTTTGTACATAGCTAGCACAGAGGATTTAGTGCGAAAGATCCTTATTTTTACAAGGGACCCAAATTTTAAAGACGGCTCAACAGTCCAGGCATTAACAGCCCAGGCGCTGATGGAATAAGCCATGCAGATGGAAACAATTATTTAGGAGGGGAAGAACTCCTGCATGCATGGAGCAACATCTCGCTAAATCTGAAGCCTCCCACCGACACATTCCAGACTCTTGGAGTAATCTACCACGGGGAATATGCTTTAAGCTACGTCAGCTTTTGTACTTCTTTCTCCAGAATTCTTCACAATCACAAAACATACTCCCCTGCAAACTGACCTAACGGTCTTACCAAACAGCAACAAATACCAGAAAGTATTATAAACAGCTGGATCTAAAACCTAGTTAAAGACCTAACTTTTCAAGCAACAGGTCCTGATTTCAGACAAGCTCCCCACTACACAACACACCTGAAGGGACTTAGCCACACGGTTAACAATGGTGCAGTGAGTGACTTCTGCCTAAAGTCCATGGCATAAAATAATGAATAAATCATACAGGCCACATTTGATATATAGAGTATCAAATCTAACTGCCTTATGCAACTCAAAATCCTGCTTCTTGGAACAGAATGGCATTACAGAAAGGAATACCACTAACTGATTAGAAAGTTCTAATTAAGGGTAGTCCTTTCAAGCCAGCTGCATAAAGAATATTTCATATAATACGTTGCAGGAGGAAAAATAACTCCAGCAGGTTTCAACTAAGACTCACAGCCATATGGATTTTACATCTGCAGCAGGAAGGCTCAAACACCATGTCACAACTAAGACATTTTTACATCTCCAACTGAAAGCACTTAAACTGCTTGGAATAGAAGCATATGGGCCATAACATTGCCAATTAAGCAAACATTTTGCCGAACTGAGAGCCTAAAAAACACACAAAGCTAGAATATACTGTATTCTTGGTCATGCATTTTAGCCTCTAATTTTTAAAGGATAAAAAAGAGCTGAGAGCTTATAGCATGTAACCTTTAGTCCCCTTCCCACCCAGCCAAAGCAGAACCAGGTAAAAGTCACAGGGTGGTTTTCAACGAGGTCCTACAGGAGCACGGGGTGCAGCAGAGCAGTTTACGTGCACTACCACAAGCACGTGTGAAGGGCTCCTCGGGTCACCGCCATCATCCAACCTTCTACTTAAAGCAGGGTCAAAACAGAAGCCGACCAGGATGCTGAGTGCTTTGGCCAGTTGGGTCTTGTAAAGGCCTGAGATGTCACAATCTCTGTGGTCCCCCATTTCTGCATCCTCCTGTATCACAGGGAGCGATGTTTTTCCTTAAGGCAAGCTGGACCCTCACCCATTTAAACTTATATAAAGTTTTACAAGTGACACGATTCTCCATCCAACTAATCAAAGATGCTATGAACTGGAAAACAACACTTACATGGTTTTCCTTTCACCATCAAAAACATCATCTCAAAAAACATGTTTTGGTTAAACAAAGAGCAATGCTGCTGCTGTTGCGCCCTCTTGGGGCACAAGGGACCATGAGCCAAATCCTGAGTATTATTTTTCTACATGCAGCTGGACCCAAGAACCCCAATTCCTCTTTACTAAAAACAGATGTCAGCCAAGTTAAATCATTCCATGACTCCTCCAGGAGAAGGATGTAAACAGCCACAGCTCACCCAGCTGTTACCAAGAGAGGCCCTGCTTACAAGTGAGGGATCCCAACATACTGCTAGACCTCATCCCAAAGTGCTTTTGGACATGTTTATCACTGAAATCCATCAAAACACATTAGGTTACTTAAGTTTACTCTAACTACATTAGAGTTTGGGTCTCTTACCAACTTCTTCAAGCGTTTTGAGCTGAGAGGATAAAGAAACCAATATCTGCATTTTTCAACATACAATGCTTCCCAATGGAGTCTTAATGTTCAACAAACCCCACCCCTGTAACATGTCTGCAAAGTAAATGCTTTATAAATTGGGGAAGGGGGGGGGGGAATAAGTGATGTGCAAAAGGTCATAAAACATCTACGGTACAGTTTGGTACACAGAAATGCAGACTGTCTCCCAGGAGGCTTAACCTCAGTCACAAGAGACTACCAAACTACAGCTGAGAGAAGAAACTCTCACTAATGCTGTGGTCCAGGGTATTCAATCCAGATTTTGGTATCAAATTTTTTCAGCTAAGAAAACTAAGTACTTGGTGCAATATAGAAAGGCCCTGAAAGGCTGCTGGGTACATACGAGACAAGATGCTTTGCCCCAGGTGAACAAGAGACCTTACAGGTGAATTAAATCCAAAACCAGCAGAAATGCCTTTATCTACTATTATCTCAATATATTTAACTATCTTCTTCAGGAGGTAGAATATATAGTGATTGCAGGACTAAATTACTTGAAAATAAATAGCTGTTACACATATTCCTCAACCATTTTTTTTAAAAAAGCATCTATTTGAAGCCACTGCAAACAATCGCATTGAAAAGAGCTCTACTACAATATACAAGTCTGCTCCGCTACAATATACAAGCTCTAGTGCTCCTGCTGATGCCCAGGAAACAGCTTTTGCACACAACAGCGAAGGGAGAATTAAAGCACAAAGTCACCAATGCTGTTCAAGCGCTTGCAGACTGCAAGGCAGCTGCGAGGTCATCCTACTTTCACACCGTGAATTCCAAATGCTTAGCAAAGATAGGCACAGGGGCAGGCAATACAGCTAGATTGGAGGTCAGAAAGATTTTAACACAGGTGGACCACGACACAAAGTCTACAGGGTTCAAACCGAGTCCCCACGTCGGCAGGTCTGGGCCCATTCTCCAGATCAGGTTCACACACCGTCAACCTCTTGCAAGCAGCAGGGACCCACAGCACAGCCAAAATGGTCTTTCGCACTACTTTTAGCTAAATCCCCGCATAAAAGTTCTATCCTCAATAGCCAAATATTTAGTTGGGCAGTATTTCTTATAGCTCAGAGACAGGAAAACCAGGTATAAACCACTCCTGCCTTCAGCATAGCTGTGGTACCGGGGAACTCCACAGGAACTAGGAATCCTCAAAGGAGGTTTCTCAAGCAGGTTTTGCATGCTGGCACCATCATCCCTGCCATTACAGTAGCATTGCAAGCAACAGCCAGCCCAGCCAAGCTAAAGCTATTCCGAGTGTATTTACACAGACTAAAAACTACCCAAAGCATATACTTTGGTATCACCAGGCTTTAAAACACCACCATGCAACATGAGAAAGAGCAATATTGCACTAGACCTTTAGGTAGTTTACCTAACTCACCTCAGTTCATCTACGCCTTGCAGCGATGACCACAGTAAGACGTTTTTAACTTGAATTCTGGCAGTTCGACCGCTGCCTCAAGACAGTAAGGTTTCTTAGCAAACTGAGATTAAGAGAGTCCAACGTATGAAGTAGCCTAAACAAGTGAAATCCCACAGAGACAAGAGCCATCCCCAGCGATTCGGCTGCAAGATTAAGTCCTTCTCGCCAACACGGTTTTAACCACACGTAGACTAGGTCGAAAAAGAGGAAAAACTTGCCAGAAAACGTGCTTGCTGGCTCAGGAAAGAGAGCTTTGAGATGTCAGCCGGGGGAGGGCTGCAGCTGAAACAATAACCCACTCCCCAGCGGGGCAGAAGCCAAATTCTGCCGGAAGAGCAGCAATTTAACAGTGAATCACAGCGTTTGGAGCAAAAGAAACCCCCACACCTGAGGGGGACGGGCGGAGTCTCCCTCCCACCCCCCCCCCCCCTCCCCGTACCTGCTCAGCGCTGCAGACAATAGCGGCCGAGCCGGGAGAGAAGCGGAGCCGGGAGCTCCCTCCGCATCCCACCGCAGCCCCGAGCCCGTCCCCGGGCCACCCCCGGCCCGGGCGAGCCCTTCCCCTCGCCCCGCCGCCCGGCACGGCCCGGCCCGGCCCCCGGCGGGCTCCGGGAGAGGCGGGGCC
>VZSF01010918.1:85521-127887 GCA_013398295.1 Chionis minor
GCTCCGGGAGAGGCGGGACCGGGGCGGACCCCACGCGGGATCGCGGCCGCCCCCGCTCACGGCGGCGGCTCTACCCGGTCCCTCGGTATCTACCTTCAGCCATCCGTCCCGGCCCGCTGGGGGGGACCGGCATTCCCGGAGGAGAAGGACCCGAGGGCTCCTCCTGGGGAGAGGCGGGGAGTTCCTCCGCAAACGGCGCCTGGTTTTTTGTCCTTCCCCCCGCTAAATAAAGGACCTGCAAAAATAAAGACATGGACAAACACGTTTTATTTAAGAGCATACTGCTCTGGCCAAATATTTGGACACCCTGAGTTCAGGGGAGGGGAAGGTAAGTAAACATAAACGAGGGATGCTTCCCAACTCCAGGTTAGCCCAACCGGCACACAGTCCACCCGGACGAGGCTCCGGAGACACAGCTGCTTCACACCAGGGGCAAAACCAAGCGTTTTTTCCACAAGCAGCAACGTGCTCTTTAGGCTGGGACTTCCTAATTCAAGGCCTCTTTAAGAAAAAGAGAGGTTGTTGAATGAGTGCAGCAACAGCAGGAGCAAACAGCTGGTCTGTTCATAGCCCGAGGAGCGGATAAACCCTTAGGCCATAAAATTATGGCTCATCCCAGCCCCACCATCCTCCTTGTGGTTCCACCAAGTGGTTAAATCAAGTCACTGGCGAGCGCCTCTCTGGGCTGTAATCTTGTACCAGCCTGTCAGCTCTGCCGAAAAGCATATCCTGAACAGAAATGAAGGAAATGTGTGCTCAGTATCTGCTAAGGGCTTAATTATTTCTTGTTAATTGGAGGTAGGCTTTTCATTTGTTTCATTTGTTAGTCCTGAGCATTGAAAAATTGTTTCTTACTTTGAGAACTCACAAACTGGAGAGCAGAAGAGTGCTAACTGCAGTCCCAGTAAAAGAATCACTGGGCATTTAAGCTCCGGTAAGAACCGGTACTGAGAGGTATCGCCTTGGTCTTATTTGTTTGAAATCAAAGATTCCTGGTGGTGAGCAGAGAGTATCACTGGTGCCAGCGTAGCGTTGGGGCCTGACAAAAAAAGGAAGTCATCCCTCTCTGCAGCAGGAGGGGGGCAGCATACACACCCACACGCTGGGCAAGAGGCTGGCTGCTGTCATCCATTTCATATTTAGCCAGTCGATACTGTTCACTCAGAAAGAAGTTGTTGTGACCCAACCGTGCCAACTTAGTCCTGACTAGGCTTCCTTTTCGGAGACTCGGCCTCCCTCCGCTGCGCTGCAGTAGCTCTCACTGATGCTGAGCAGGATTGCTGTCAGTGGTCACGGGACTACCTGCTTCACTTCCACCTGAGGTGGTTCTCCAGCCTCATCAGGGACCCCAGGATTTTCACAGCTTTTTCACCCAGCAAAACAAACAGCTGAGCCATGTAGATAATCAGAGACGAGAGCAGCAGATGAATCCTCAGGGCAACAGAGATCTGGAGCAAGTAGCAGACAAAGTTCCAGGTGAGAGAAGAAAGCATGGTGCACAAGAGCTGGTGAAAAGGAAGAAGAGAACTGTCATGGTAATGATGTTTCCAGAAGAGGTTCGATTTTCAGTAGGATATGTTGCGAGACCATGAGTTCTTGTTCCCTTCCCTCACCCACCCAACACAACTAACGAGCCTTTCAGTGTATGTATTATGTCCTACAAGAGACAAGCTTAAACTCCAGTTCTTCAAACTGCTCCGTTCACATCAATACTTGTATATGTGAGGAGCTTTAGAGAACCAAATGGTACCCTAGATAAGTTCCAGCTCATTCTTAGCATTGTTTCTCTTGCCTTTGAGCAACAGCAATAGAAAAACCCCAGTTACTACACTGACTTGGCACTGCCTCGGTGGTGCTAACGATGTCAAAAATTCTTTGATCTGAGATACCACCAATTCCATAGGAAAGCTCAGCTTCAGGGTGCGCGAAGTCAAACAACTGCAGCAATTTAATATGGTAACAGTCCTTCGCTATTCTAGCTTAAAAAAGGTTACCACTCCAGCAAAGCTGGTGGAAGCAAATGTGCATGAGTACCTCAGCTGCTGCAATCCAAAAATCCGAGCAATGTAAGTGAGTAGACAGGACTGTGAATAGTGACAGTGGAGGCACAGACCAGCTTTCCCTTCTGAGCCCCTTCTGCAAAGGAACATACAGTCAAGGCAGAAGGAAAGAGAAGACACACAAGACACTAATCTCTTCCACTGCTTCAAATATATTTTCTGGGATTTGCATAAAGCCTAAGACGATTGGGACTGCTGTGTTTGCAAAGAGACTTCTGGCTGCAGCTCTTATCAAGCAAGTGAAATAAGTCTAATTTTTAGTCACACGCTCCACTGCAAGAAATACGACGCAGCTTTTTAAAAATGAATATCAGCTGTACATACCAGGAGAGCTTCTATGTACAGTTGAGCTAAACTTCTTATCTTAGAGAAATAGGTAGCAATTTTCATTGTTTCAAATTCAGTTCTCAATGACTTTTTAAATAGGCATGTATGTCTTTAAATATATACACATATTTATACAGTACACATATGATAGTTATTCTGTACAATTTTGTTACCTTTACCTTGTCTACAACAAGGGTCATTCCGAACAGGGAAGACAGAAAAAGTCCTCTTGTTAGTCATTAACCAAGCAGAAACCAATCTTGCAGCTTTTTCTTACCCAAGAAGCAGAGAAATCAGGCAGAGGTGAAAAAAGCCTAAGCTGAGACACAAGAGTAGTAGATATGCAAAGAGGTAGTCTGGTCACACTACTCACCATCACAATGTTACAGAGATCACTTTTGTCAACATGGGAGGGTCTTATCTTCTGGCTCTGAGACCAGCTGTCTGAGATTGCAGCGAGAAAACCTTGCTTGTGGCTTTTTGGTTTTGAACTCAGATAAGCAGGTTTGGGCCTCAGTTTTCCCAGAGATCCACTGGATCGCACCTCTATACTAGATGTATCATTCTGGTTTTCT
This sequence comes from Chionis minor, assembly GCA_013398295.1. NCBI lineage: Eukaryota > Metazoa > Chordata > Aves > Charadriiformes > Chionidae > Chionis > Chionis minor. The sequence goes on from VZSF01010918.1 coordinate 88,484, forward strand.
TCATCAGTTGATTCATCCTCAAATTTAGAGTCAGAATCAGACTCATCAGAAGAGTGTTTCTTTGTTTCTTCTGCACTGGGAACCTGTGCTAGAAACAGGTTTAAAAAGAATACATAAAATACCTGTAACGTGACTTTTTTTCCCCCAAGCTTTACATGTTCTATCTAAGAGCTAAGCAAGGTTCTTTTGAAACTTCTCCAGACAAAATAAATGATTTCCAAGCCCGCCTTTTTGTATAGCAATAAGAGGCCTTTACAAGTGTTTGATTTTAACCAATTAGCTCCTAATCAGCAACTATATTAAAGGAGGAGCTGAAAGATACCATACTTTTTACTTGTATCTGCAGTAAAGCAGCATAAAATAAGTTGGTATGACTGAATTAGGAAGATATTGAATGGAACATTTTTATTTTACTCTCTTAAGAGTGATTTAGAAACACTTTAATGCTCTAGCCCTGCAAACACACAAGTATGTAGTAGTGTGTATAGTTGTATTTCTTTAAAGGGAATTTAGAGCAATTGTGTAAGTCCTTAGAAGCTTGGTACTAACAACAGTCATCTTCGGACCAGAAATTGTGAAGGTTGATGCAGTATGTGTAACCTGAAGATCTCATTCAAGGCATTGAGATATTCTAAAGTTACCTTGTCCATGCAAAAACCTGACGCTCAACCTAAGTGTAAGTATGTTGCACAGCCACCCCTTTACCTATGCAAAATAGCTATTTTATTCTGCTCTTCAGGCACCAGCAGTAAGCTCTGCCTATGCTGCTCAGGGTAGCTTCTACCATTGTCAAAACTTTTTATAATCTGTGCTTTTAATTACTATGATTGGTTACCTGCAAGAGTGCGCTTGAGTATGTGGAGGGAAGGTATTTTACTACCGCAGCAAGCAGAGGCTGTTACGAGCATCAATTACACACTAAGCCTGCAGAATGGGAGCTAAAAGTTGAAAATGCAGCATGCACACACATGCAGGACAGGAAAGGAGGGAGGAGTATAAGCTTCTACTCTGGTATCTCCTGTTCCTTTGCTGTCTGTGGGTCCAAAGGAATCACCTTGTTGTTGCTACTCCTGTGGGATCTATTATACGACTGGATACCACATTATTAAAAAAGAACAGAGGGCACCAAATAGAAGTAAAAACTTGCTGAAGTCAAATTTTGTTCTTATTTTCTTTCCTACAGCTATTCTGCAAAGGCAGAATCACTGCTTTTGAATTTACAATTGATTCCTCAGCTGGGATTGCTTATGCTCCAGGATTAGAGCAAACTAGCAAGGCTTTATCCTCAGGACTACATCAACAAGCCTATTATTAGCCTCTACCAAAGCCTGTTATTGGCTACTGACATGTTAGAAGTAAGAATCAGATGTGAAGAGGAGCAAAATACACAAATAAATGAAAATGTACGTCCTGCTCCCTTAAAAAATTTTCTGTCAGCCTTAGCATTGATAAAAGAATCCCCCAACAGCTCCCTCAGTAACAACCCAACACCTCCCCCCCACAAAAAAAAAAAAGGAAAGAAAAAAAGTAGTGTAAGAGAACTATAATGCCAGAGTTTGAAAGTGTACAAAAATGGAGTTAGGTTTGCTTTCTGGGGGATTTTTTTTAATAGAAATCTACAAAAATTACTTGTCCTTTGCCTTTCTTAAATTAAATTACCTCTAAGAAAAAGGGAGAGGGTAAGGAAGAACAGCTGGCAGCAGCTTGTCTTACAACTATTTTTAACAGAAAAGCATATTAATTTGGTTTTCAATATGCTACCAACAGTACTGAAAACCCTTTAGTTTTCTTCTGTGGCAAGTAGTATTAGCCTAAAAATAGCTAGCAGAGTACTTTAAAGATGAAGCTAAAGGCAGGAGCATTTTATCTGATCAACTGTAGAACTTACCTTCATTAAGGAGAAGCTGTAGCCAGATAATGATTATGATCAACAGCATTACAAATGGCAAACAAAGCCAGAAGAAAAGAAGATGAAAGGTCAGATCGTTCACCAAAGGAACCAGAGGGTACTTCATTGCTTGCTTCAGGTTACACTAAGTTTAGAACAGCTTGCCTGCTCCACTTTACTAACTACCTTTTAATAACTTATTGCATCACTGTGTTAATCGCAAGAAGACTGCTGATATACTCAGCATGGTTAGTAAAAGAGACAGCCCTGTGGTATGCAGGGAGGGAGTAATAAGGATTAAATGTGGGATAAGAAGAAATGAAAAAACAGCTGATTTGATTGTCCTTCCTTCAGTTGCTATTTAAAGGATAAATACAAGTTAGGAAGCTTCCAAGGCTTATGTTAAAACAATAGTTAAAGGTATGTTTATGTCTTCAGATATAGGGGAGATAAGCAAGTGCTTCAGCCACTTTGAAACTGGGTAGCCAAGGTTACGTTTGCGAAATCAATAAAACAGAATCAGCCTTGCAGAGACTTGTAGAGCATAACTAGCTAAAAATGACTTCTCCCAGGTTTTCTCATTTGACATGGAACACAAATATGTTCCATATCAACATGCGTGCTGTTTCCAGCCTACTCTTTATGTTTCTATCCATTAGGAAAATAAACCTTAGTATTTTCATTGCCTTTCTGTCTCCCCTCCCTCCAAAAAAGGCAAGCTAGCATGTTTCATAAGATATATGTCTATAAATGTATTTCTGAATAGTAAAGGAGTTTAGTAGTGATCAAACTAGGCACAGATATGTGACTTTGGCAACTTGACAGCCATCACACTGTGTTTCTCCTTCAATAAAATAAAACCATTATCTTTTGCTTACCTCACAGGGGGTTATTTGGCTACACTAATTGCTCGTGTAGCTCTCAGCAAGCCTCAGACAAGAACAGCTATGTAAGCGCACATTGTGAATTACTGCATGTGTTTAATGTTCTTGCTTGTGATTTGTTTGTGTTTTGAAATGTTTGTTTTTATGTAGTAACAGCCCCTCGATATGAGCCTTTTAATCCCAAGATCTAAATGAATTTTGCTAATTCTTATTAATTCACGTTAATAACAACCCCTGTGTGATAAGAGAAAGCTATTACCCCCACTTTGCGCACTGGGTAAACAGGTGAGAAAAGCCATTAATGACCTGAGCTTCCAGGATGCTAAATATTTGCGGTCCCCCACTCTGGTTCACACGGCGGCGGGGGTTGCAGGTTGGTGGCGCTTCTGGAAACCTGGTGGTTTGTCCACAGAGTCAGTGACAAGAGTGACAGGACCTGGGAGTTGTGACCACTTCGGTTTCCACGTTGAAGCGTGTCTCCGGGGGTCCGCCCTGGCTCTCCATCCCGCCCAGCTGGAGGCTAGGCCGGCCGGGCGGCCTGTCCTTCCCTCCGGCGCCATGGTGGGACGGCTCCCACCCGGTTTCCCCGTCTCCCCTCCGGCAGACACCCATGGAAAAAGCCGGGATGTCTCCTCCGCGGCTGCCACGCTGTTTTTCGGCGGGGAGACGTGCGCGCTGGGCGCGGTGGAAGCCCCGGGGAAGCCGCCGCTGTTGTAGGCGACCTCCCGGCGCGGCGCAGGCCAGAGCCGCGGGGCCTCACGCCCACGCGGGTCACAGGCACCGGGGAGGGGGGGGTCTCAAGGTCCGAGTTTAACTGGAAATAGCCGAGGCCGCGGCGGTCGCTGCGTGAGAGGGGCGGGGGGAACGGGCGCCTCGCCCCGCCGCGGCCCGGAACGCGTGCGGGTGCCGGCGTTCCCGGCCGGAGGCGGCCGGGAACGGCACAAGATGGCGGCGCCCGCGCNGCCCGCGGCGGGGCCGGCGCCGAAACCCAGGTGGGCAACGACCTGGGGAGCCCCGAGCCCCTGCGCTGGCTGCTCCGCTCGCCCTTCGACCGCAACGTGCCCGTCCAGCTGGAGCTGCAGGAGCTGCTCCTCGACCACGTCTTCCAGCGCCTCGGCGTCGCCTCCCAGGTACCGCCGGGCCGGGGCCGGGGCGGGGGGACGGGGACGCCGGGCCGGGGCGCGGAGGCCGCCGGTGAAACCAGGCCCGGCCCCCGAGGGGAGCCTGGGTGTGTGCTGGGAACGGGGGGTCCCGCATCGCCTCCCCGGTTGTCCGGGGACGGTGTGTCGTCCCCCTCCTCCCCACCGCCTCAGGGTGGACGGGCCGCGGGCTACCCGCGGTGGCCACCGAGGCCGGGCCCAGGGGTGTCCCGGCCGGACCCTGCCCCCCAGGGATGTCTTTTGAACTCTGCTCTTCGCTCAATTTCTTNGGGTGTTCGCCTTCCGCGACGCCCGCTGGGCCCCGGACCCGGTGCTGGAGCCTAGCGCGGCCGTGCGGACGCCGCAGCCGGTGCCGCTGGTGATCGACAACGGCTCCTTCCAGACGCGGGCGGGCTGGGCCTCCGCCGACCCCGCCGTCCCCGCCGAGCCCCTGCTGCGGTTCCGCTCGCTGGCNCCGCTCGCTGGCGGCGCGCAGCCGCGGGGCCCGCGGCGGGGCCGGCGCCGAAACCCAGGTGGGCAACGACCTGGGGAGCCCCGAGCCCCTGCGCTGGCTGCTCCGCTCGCCCTTCGACCGCAACGTGCCCGTCCAGCTGGAGCTGCAGGAGCTGCTCCTCGACCACGTCTTCCAGCGCCTCGGCGTCGCCTCCCAGGTACCGCCGGGCCGGGGCCGGGGCGGGGGGACGGGGACGCCGGGCCGGGGCGCGGAGGCCGCCGGTGAAACCAGGCCCGGCCCCCGAGGGGAGCCTGGGTGTGTGCTGGGAACGGGGGGTCCCGCATCGCCTCCCCGGTTGTCCGGGGACGGTGTGTCGTCCCCCTCCTCCCCACCGCCTCAGGGTGGACGGGCCGCGGGCTACCCGCGGTGGCCACCGAGGCCGGGCCCAGGGGTGTCCCGGCCGGACCCTGCCCCCCAGGGATGTCTTTTGAACTCTGCTCTTCGCTCAATTTCTTCGTGGTTTTGTGGTGAAACGAAAGCGGGAGGATACAACTGCAGGGTGAGAGGTTTGGACTGCAGCGTCTTGTCAGGCTGTGGCTGAGAACCAGCGTCCAGGATCAGTTGCTGAGAAGGACGTATCAAACATCACCCATTTTGTATGAGTCCTGCTCACTGAATGCCTGCTCCGCACGCCCGGCCGAGCCGAGAGCTGCTCCTCACGCCACGAAGCCTTTTGCCTGCCTGACCCCACCAGTTTGAAAGCTTTACCGAGTGCTGAACTAGACTTCCACTGGTTTTCACTCGCACTACACCTCCTCGTTGCATAGATGTTGGTTACTTAGATTTTTAGTAATCCGTATATGCTTTTAAAAATCCATTCTCCTCCACCCTTAAAAGGTTATTCTTTGGTTGAATTAACATTGGAAGCCCCACTGTAGACAAGACTTCTTTTTTACTCCCTTAAGCACTGGATGTAATTTATCTTAAATGATTAATAGCCTGCACATAAAGTGCTTTCTCATTACTGTTTTGGTGGCATTCTTGCCGATGTTCAAAAGAAGCAACAAGGATAAGTATCCCTGAATTTTCCTTTCACACCTTTATTATTTTTCTTTTCTCTCGTCTCTTACAGGGTTGTGTTGATCATCCAATTGTTTTGACAGAAGCGGTGTGCAATCCTCTGTATTCGAGACAAATGATGTCAGAGCTCCTCTTTGAATGTTATCAAGTGCCAAAAGTGTCCTACGGTGTAGATAGCTTGTACAGTTTTTACCACAACAGAAAGCAGAACTGGCCCTGTAGCGGTTTGGTAATATCTTCAGGTTATCAGTGTACACACATTTTGCCAGTCTTGGAAGGCAGGTGAGTTCCTGGTGTCTTAAGAACGGTGCAGCCTGTCCTTGTCTGTCGTTGACTTTTTAGTGACACAAATACCCGTTCCTCTAGCATTCAGTATTCCGGCTCCTGCGGTATGAGCTCTTAGCAGGTCTTAATTTATACTGACAAGTTAAAAACAGGTCTGTAGGTTTTGCTAAGTTCTGTTGAATTTTGAATTGAAGAAGCTGTGCTGTCCTTGCACCTGTTGTTCTTTTAGTTACTATGCATGCATAGATCTGTGCTTTCAAAAGTAGAAGGGGATGTCTGCCCCAGGTAAGATCAGGCATTAAAAAACGTGTTAGGTTTTAAAGCAGCTTTGGGACAAAAGAAGGTGCTCTGTGAGATTTCTGCAGTTCTTGAGGCTTTTGCCATTCTGATTATGCCCCTTTTCCCCTTTTCCCCCCTTACTGCAGGGAATAGCTGTATTATACCTGGTAGATGCTTCAAATTTTTGAGGGTTACACCCGGACAATTGTGAAATGTTACAAAAGAACTACTTTTAGCTCCACTAACCATCATTTCCCTTCCTAAAATAGAACATTCCTTACTGTAGCCAAAATTAATTTTGGTTTTTTAAAGCAGAACAGAGTCTTTCAGAAAGTATCTGCAAAAAAAACCAACCCCAAAGCAGTAATTATACTTGTTGTCTGAGAAAAAACAGATGTTAGATTCTCTGATAACCAAATCTTGAAATATTTGTCTGTGAATATTCACCTGTCTCCTTGACCGTATCAGAAATTAAGTAACACTGCAGAAAGTAGGTGGTCTGGTTTATACTGAACTTGTGGATCTCTCCAGTCTCAGTTGTGTCTCTTTGCATTTTCAGGTTGGATGCTAAAAACTGCAAACGTATTAATCTTGGAGGGTGTCAAGCAGCTGTGTATCTCCAACGCCTCCTTCAGCTGAAATACCCAGGGCATTTTGCTGCCATCACTCTCAGTCGCATGGAGGAAATACTGCATGAGCATAGCTACATTGCAGAGGACTATATAGAAGGTAAAACCAGCTGCAATTTACTGCTAGATAGTATTAATTCAAAGTTAGCTTTGTCTTCTATATCCCTTGTTCTCAAACTGGCTGGGATTCTGGCAGAAATACTCTCCTGTTTTGCTTCCTTGATAGCTGTCTTTCAGCTGATCTACCTCATGGGAATTGCTTGACAACAGTTTCAAATTTAACATTGATAGTAACAAAATTAAATTAAAAAAAAAAAAGAGAAAAATCTGTATTAGTTCAGATTTCTCTGTGAATAAAAATCGGGATTATTTCAGTGGAAAATAATTTTAAATCAGTTTATTAGTTACTTTATACTTCCAACAAAACATTACATCAGTTAGGAAGATTTCTGCATCTGGCTGTGTTTATCTCCTTTAAGGTTTCCAGAACTGCAGAGGACGCTTCTCATGACTTTATGTCAATTAAAGAAGTTTAATAATTTCCATAAATGTCATCTTAAGTACTGCCTGAAGAAAAGTGTTTCCTTAAATTTGTCACGTATGAAAGAGCCTACAGGAGTCCTTAGAAGTGTGTGAGAACTCTCCCTTACCTCGGGAAGAGAGAAGAGACATTAGCATGCACTTCCCACTTCTTAGTACTTTGTGTTTCCTGCATTCCGGAGATCGGAGCACTGGGAAGCATGTGCAATCGGTATGTGACTGGAAGGTCGTGCTCTGGGATCGATAACTAAATATGGGGGCAGCTGCCAAGAGGTAGGCAGCAACCTGTGCTGTGCTGGTGCCTTGTCTCTTCTAAGTCTGAACTTCGTGTGGAGTACGAGTACTGAGTGCTGTGTTCAGTTTTGGGCACCGCAGTATCGGAGAGACATTGAGGGGCTGGAGCGTGTCCAGAGAAGGGCAACGGAGCTGGTGAGGGGTCTGGAGAACAAGTCTTATGAGGAGCGGCTGAGGGAGTTGGGATTGTTTAGCCTGGAGAAGAGAAGGTTGAGGGGAGACCTTATCACTCTCTACAGCTCCCTGAAAGGAGGTTGTAGCCAGGTGGGGTCAGTCTCTTCTCCCAAGTAACAAGCGACAGGACAAGAGGAAATGGCCTCAAGTTGTGCCAGGGGAGGTTTAGGTTGGATATTGTGAAAAACTTCTTTACCCAAAGGGTTATCAGGCATTGGAACAGGCTGCCCAGGGAGGTGGTGGAATCGCCGTCCCTGGAGCTATTTAAAAGCCGGGCAGACGTGGTGCTGAGGGACATGGGTTAGGGGTGGTTTTGGCATAGGTTTATGGTTGGACTCCGTGATCTTGAAGGTCTCTTCCAACCCAAGGGATTCTATGATTCTCTGAGTGCACACACCATCTGAATCATTGTTTTCAGCCTGGCAAAACAGAGTTATTTTGCTTTCAAAACATTCAGAGCTACAGAAGTGGCGGTCCCCAGAGTACTACGAGAACAACATGCACAAGATGCAGCTGCCTTTCTCTAACAAACTGCTGGGAAGCACTCTGACGTCAGAGGAAAAGCAGGAGAGGCGGCAGCAGCAGCTACGTCGACTTCAAGAACTCAACGCACGTCGTCGAGAAGAGAAGCTGCAACTTGACCAAGAGAGGCTGGACAGGTTACTATACATACAGGTAATCAGGGTGAAGTTTTCTGTGTGATCCTTTTGGAGGAGGACGGGCTGCCCTGGGAGCTTTATTGGAAGGTCACGCATTGCTGCAAAGAAGCTAGCACTGTCCTGTGTGTTTTCTGATAGGAGCTTTTTAAGGTTACTTGCAAGATGAAAGGGAGAGATTACTGCTGAAGGGGATGCTTCGAGGTTGTGAGCGGTACTTCTTTTGTGAAATACTTTGAATGCTGCCGAAGCGTGCACGTCATAATATCTAGTAATGAAGGCAAAGTGTCTGTGCGTGCAGAGCTGACGGACAGTCGATGACTCTTCACCACAGCTGACTCTGATCTTTCTGTAGGAACTTTTAGAAGACGGTCAAATGGATCAATTCCACAAAGCTTTGGTGGAGCTGAACATGGACTCTGCAGAAGAACTTCAGTCTTACATCAATAAATTGAGTGTGTCTGTTGAACAAACAAAGCAGAAAATCCTACAGGCAGAAGTCAATATTGAAGTAGATGTTGTGGACAGCAAGCCAGAGGTATAATGTTTTCACCAAGTTAATTCTTTTTATCTTGAGAGAATGAGGTTTCTATGCTTGAAAATGCACCCCTGCAGACTTTTATTGATGAATTAAGCTTTTCCTTTAACACACTGCAACTCCTTGTTAATTTGGTAACTGCTTCTCTCTCTTCCAGCTTTCCTATGCAGCTACAGAAGGAGACAGTTTTGATTTTATAGAGTATGCCTGAAATCAGTAACCCTTCTTGTGCTGTTCTGTACTGTGCTCTGGGCTGTATCTTAACAGTTTGATTCCGTGTAGTTCTAAGCTTCCTGACAGTAGTTGAAGTATACACTTAATATGAAATCAGGAAGTTTTCTTTAAAATTTCATGCGCAACTTTAAGAAGCTGGAGGAAAAGAAAATAGCCCGAGTGGGTCAGGGAAATAGACGATACTACTGCTTCCCTGTGTACTTACTCCTGGCAGTGTTTTCCAGCCACTGGCTTTACATAAGGTTGACTGACTTGTTGATTGACTTGCTTAGAGAGTTGTAAATGCAGCAGCTAACATAATGATTTTGTTCGTACTTTAAACCAACCTCTAACTCTGCTTTTGCATTCATTTTGGTGAAATAAGTGGGCCTGGTATGTTAAAGATTTTATTTTTTTTTCAGTGTTTGGTAATTAAATGACATGGAGTTTTAAGTACTTAAATTTCAAGTGGTTATAATCCTAAGATAATCATCCTCAAATGCCTCTAGCCTTTTATTAAAGATATAGAAGAACATATCAAGCTTTTATTAAAAACAATATTTGTGTTCCTTTCTGTTCTTCGCTTACAGGTGCTTTTCTTTATGGTAAACAACTAACCCTTTGCCTTCATTTTGTCTATCTCTTTTTGGTGCAATTAAGCAGCACGTTCTATTTCGTTTACTTAACAATGAAAGATTAATTGCTGCACTTGGTTGTTGGAATTGTCTTGAACATGAGAAGCTTATTTGTCTGCCTCACCTGACTAATACAGGCCCAGCACGTAGCAGCTGCTTCTAAGAGATGGTCTAAGGCTGTTTGTGCACTTACGTGTAATTGCCTTTCAAGTCACCTAAGATAGAGGTTTTTTAGTTATATCTGTCTTTGCTCAGGAAAAGGTAGAGACAAAACCAGAAAATTGAAGCATAGAGAGCGGTGTCAGATATGGGAGTTCTTGTGTCATATGTGGAACTTGAGGTGTAGCCAAAACTAGCAGGTGAGCTGATATCTTCTAGGTGTTGTGTTTTGCCTATCCTTATCAGTCAGTAGTGACTGCCTTTGAGCAAAACTGATGGGCTTACTATTCTGGTAATTTCTGCCTTCTGTCAAAAGAAATTGTTCTGGAAAAAGATAATTGGAAGACTATCAGCTGCTTCTACCTTTGCCTGGTGGTTGTGCCTAAGCTCCAACGTGTCCGTCTTGGATCCCACACTCCTCTTTACTAGGTGTGGTGTCAGGCCTTGGAGTGAATCCACAGGCTTTTTTTGTTTGGTCTGTGCTTTGTGACAGTATCTACAAGTGTCACCAAATCTATTTGTGAAGATAGGCCATCCTTCTGTACCTGCGTAAAGAAGTCTAAAAATTAATTATGTTGTCCTAGGGTCTGTGCCAAGTCTTCAGCTGAGTTCTGTGTTTCTTTCTGTTGCTGTTTGGGGTTTTTTAAGACATAAAAAGAAATGGATTTAACAAAGCTTAAGTGTTGGAGATAACTTAAGGTGTATCTATCATTTGTTTGCTGTAACAACCAGCACTGCTTAAACTTCAGTTTGAGTAATTGCTTAAATGGATGTAAGCTAGATAATTAAGAATGTTTAAATGATCTAGCTTTATCTCATCTTGGTCCTGCTTACTAGACATTGCAACACATATTTCAAGTTTAAAATAACAAGAACAAACTTTAGCAACAAAATCCCAAAGGTAACACTGTAACACAAAAATAAAGGCTAATTAAAGCGGCTCCTACTTCCCGACAGTGAAGTACTCTAGGATTTTGAGTGATGCTTTTTATTAGGAAAGGGCTTTGGGAGCACCTTCACATCTGTGGAAAATATAGTGGCTTTTGGTCTGTCCTGTGTGCAAATGCTAGGTGGTTGAAACTCTGAAAAATTGTGTGGCAGCTTTGTAGCTAGCAAGTATTTGTTTTCCAGTCCCACACAAGCAAGGCAGGGAATTTAATGGTAATTATAGAGCAGTTACAAGTGCTGGGAGTGCACCAATTTTTAACCAATTAAAAAAGCTATTTTTTATAAGTTTTAGTGTGTTGTTATATTTAGGACATGGCTGGCTAGGATCCTGGCAGTCAGCTTGTTGACTAAGGCCTTTCATTTCTGAGCTGGCATCATAATAAATTTATCAAAAGTCTTTGATTTTTATTCTTTGAGTGAATGTCTGTCTGAATTTCGTTTTCGCAGTTGTTCACCATTTTGATTTTTGTCTTCAATGCTGGAGAACAGCGTATTTGGGTTCAGGCATGTTAAAGAGATGAGATTTGAGGAAATCTCTGTTGAAATTTTCCAAATGTGTCACCAGAATTGAAGTCATGTATACGCTTAGCGCATCTGAGCTAACCTACTCTAATATACCTTCTCTGTTTCCAGACTCCTGATTTGGATCCGTTAGGCAGTGAACAGTCACTGGAAGATGTGGAGAGTATTAATGAATTTGAGCCTTTATTTGCTGAGGAGCAGCCTGAAGTTGAGAAGCCTGTTGCTGCAGTGCAGGTTTGATTTCTGTATCTATACCTTGTGCTAGAGGTTGCTGCTTCTCAGTTGTCCAGCTAATCTGCTAACGTCTCTCCAAATGCAAACGCTGTTTGCCTGCTCTTGGAAGAGATGCTTAAATTATCTGAACAGGGAGGGGAGAAGCCCTCGCAATCTTAGCTGATGGTTTAGAACATGAATATACCCACTTGGCTCACTCTACAGGCAGTGCCTGTTGTGGCGGTGCCATGTTATTAGGGGAAAAAAGGCCTACTCAAGGGTTTTGTGTGTGCGATCCATAGCCCAATATCGCATCCCAGTGGACACAGCTTTCGACTTGTGAAGTTGAGCCTTAGGATTGAGTAGCACCAAATAGAATAAAGTATAGGAAAAGTCCAGCTTCCTTGGCCTTTTGGAACATTTTGCAGCATGGTCCTTTCTCTGCGAGAGCGTTGCAGCCTGTTTTTTATACAGAATTGTTTGGAAACTTTGCTTATCCTAGAATATTAATATTCTTTAACGTAATTTCACAATACTTTTCAATCTTATGGTTTTAAAGCCCGTGTTTAACCTGGCAGAGTACCACCAGCTTTTCCTTGGCACTGAAAGAATCAGGGCTCCAGAGATTGTCTTCCAGCCCTCCCTGATAGGAGAAGACCAGGCTGGTATAGCAGAAACCATGCAATATGTCCTTGAGAGGTGAGTTTACAAAACTAGTCGGCACTTACTTCAAATAAGCTAGTCTTGTTTTGATACCAGCTTTTGCAATACTGGTTACTTAACAATAATATGAGAAAATATGTTTGAACAGTTCTTTTTGGTGGGGTTGAACGTTGCAAGTTAGATATGTCTTCCTGTTCTGAAAACCACAAGTAACACTGCCTGTCTTAGGTCGGCAGTCTCCAAACTTTTTTGATTGATTATCCTGTCAGTATAAAATTTTTGAGCATGCAACTCCAATATATATGTATTTATAAATTACATACAAGTACTACTGAACTAGTATATTATGTACATTTTAAAACCTACACAAAAATAGAAATTAAAAATGGTTGAGATAAAGGTGAAATAAATGCTAGTTTAATTTATTTATTAATGGTACAAAAAATATCTTCTTCCTGTACCCCAGTGGATTGTCTTGCACACACCCCACTTTGGAGACCCCTGGTCCAACTTGTTATAGAGGGAAACAACAAACCTTTGTAAATATCCATTCCTTGAAACAAGGTTTCGGGTTTTGCAGACCAAAATCAAGGTGACATTTGTTAGTGATGATACAGGCACACTTGCTGGACAACTATTGCCAGACAACTTGCCATTAACAAAATGTCACCCCTGAACTGTACAAACATACAAGGTTGCATTTTCTGAACTGTAAGAATTCCAGCTCTACTCAGTTGTTGATTTGTGGGGTACGGTGCACAGAGTGCTTTAGGGATTTTCTCCTGCCACCCTCTGAATTTCCAGAAAACAAATGAACACAGGTTTTCATGGTAGGGAAGCAAAGGAAGTTTCTCAGAGTGAATCCTGAAGACAAGGTATCCCCCTGTAGCTGTTCAGCTCATAGGGACAGATGTCCTTGAGAAACACTGAAGTTGTTTTTTGTTTCCTGTAGGTATCCAAAGGAGCAACAAGCTGTTCTTGTCCAGAATGTTTTCCTCACTGGTGGAAATACAATGTACCCTGGACTGAAAGCCAGAGTCCAGAAGGAACTCCTTGAAATGAGGCCGTTCCAGTCATCTTTTCAGGTACACGTTTTGACAGAATGGTTATGTGAACAGTCCATTCGTTGGTGGTCAAAAGGAATTTTTGGGAGGGATACAGAGCAGGTCTAATTAGAGCACGGGAATGGAAAGTGCTTTACGACAAGACACTGAAAACAGCTGTTTTGACCTGAGAACACGAAGGTTAAGCAAAGATCCTATTGCTCTTTCTGAACACTTTAGAGAGAGTAGGGTAGATGCCTTGGACAAGGAAAACCTGCTTCAGCTAAGAGACCACGCACGCGTGAGCATGTTTGGCTGGAAATTTGCAGATTGATTTCTTGGGATTGGGACAGTTACTGTCTGGAACAAGCAACTACTAGGAGTAGTTGCTGGGAAAAGCTGGGCTTGCTTCAAAGCTAAGTTACATGTTCAGTTTGTTACATGTAATGACTGTCTGGGACAGCAGCAAAAGAGATCAAGTGAGTATCTTGCAAACTGTAAGTATTTTGCAAATAAAAAACAGTATCTTGCAAACCTGTGATCCCTTGCTGTGTTTTCAGTAGCAAGCACAGTACAAGCTGGGCAAGTCCCGGAGTTTGCCCTACATTTTGCAAGGAGACTTGCAAGAGTCTCCCTTGCTGTTCTGAAACCACCTTGTCTTCTCAAATCTACTAACTTCTGGAATAGAAAATCAGGTTATAAACTTGAGGAGGGGAAGTAAAAAACCAGTGCAAATATAATCTTGTGATTCCACAACCCTTGTTTTGTATGGTTATTGTACGTAGCTGTGAGGCAGGTGTGACTGACAGAAGCTTAGTTACAGCCATATACTTGGTAGTTTCAAGAAGGATATTGCTTGCTAAGTTTTGAATGTGTAACTTGTGTCTGTAGGAAGAAAATAAGCGTGTTTTCTTCTGCTTTTAAAGTCACTGCTTGTAACTTTTTCCCATTAAAACACAGTCTGTAGCATGGTCCTGTCAGAAATCTGTCACTTTGCAGATGTCACACGTGGGATTTACACGGGGTCTAGTCTAGCAAGCCCATAGCTGAACCCGGAAAGCAGTTTGTCCTACAGTAATGGGAATAATTGAAATGAAGTATGAATCTCTGCAAGTGGAAAGAGTATGGGTGGCCCTTTGCTGCATGCAAAACCCCAGGCAGTTTCATAGCCTGCAGTCTTCCTCCCTGCTACTTCGATCGGGGTGGAAGTTTTGCTGGAGCACGTGTTACTTGTTGTGCAGTACCACCACTGCTCCTAGCGTCGGCTTCCAGTCATGAGGGCTGTTGGTGGTGAATGCCATATGCCCCTGTGCTTTCTCAACCTGTAGAAACACAGCAGGCCTGTGGAGAAATGATCTCAAGGTGAAAACACTTCAAGCCCGTTCCTAACATTGCTGTTCCCCAGAGGCACTGAATAATCAGCTCAAACTTCTGAAATTGTGGTTTGTGTCATATACTACTGTAATCAGGGTAAAATGGGCTTTTCTCTCCTGTGTTGAATTGACCTTGTTCTATTTTCCCTCCGTGCAGGTTCACCTTGCCTCCAGTCCTGTTTTAGATGCCTGGTACGGGGCTAGGGATTGGGCAGTGGAATATATGACCCGTGAGGAAGGCTGGATAACCAGAAAAGACTATGAAGAAAAAGGAGGGGAATACCTCAAGGAACACTGCGCGTCAAATGTCTACGTTCCCATTCGCCTTCCAAAGCAGGCCCCGCGGACAACAGAGGCTTTAGCACCGAGCAGAGCACTGACATCCAGCACGGGCAACACGTGTGAGCAGGGATAGCACCCTGCCTTTGTCGCAACCCCTCGGACACAGGTAATGGTGCAGGGGAAGGAGGAGTTACTGGGCTGCAGCCTGAGCTGTGTGTGGAGTGTGGGCTTCATCTGGCCTTGGTGGCGGCTCAGAGAGCGCTGAGCATCTCGTCCAGTCGCTTGAACGAGGAGGACGTGCCGTGCTGGGGCGTCAGCTGGAACGGTTGTAGCACTTCCAACCCTTAGTGCCACCCGTGCCTAGCACAGGAGTACGCCTCAGCGAGGAGGAACACAACAGAAGTGCATTCCAGAGAAAAACACCGCCTTATAAACCTTCACAGTAAGATTCAGGGGGTTTTTTTTGACGCTATACGTTTTACAGCTTTTTTTAAAAAAATTAAATTAAATTGTACTGGTTTTATACTGCTTTTATTGCGTGGTCCGGAAGCTGGGTGAAGGCTTGTATCAAGCGAGTCAGTCCAGCAGGCGTCCCCCTTGCTCGTCGCAGCGAGCGTTCGTCAGTATGGGGACGCGTCGTGCTGCCGGAGGCCGGAGGGGCTCGTCTCTGCCTTTCCTCCCGAGGCCTCCTGCGCTTCTGTCTTGTTTGATTTCCTTCCTGCTACACGCTTTCCGCTAAACCACTGCTGAATAAGCAGTGAGATTTCAGGTACTTTTGGACTTAATTTATGTCAGTAATGTCCATGTCTTGGTTGAAACTGGAGACCTGGTCACATAAAGCACTGTCCAGCTCTAAAGACAGAGCCCTCCCTAAAGCGCGGTCCAGAAGGGCTGCCAGATCTTGTGCGGTCCTTGAGTAGCTGAGCGAGGCAGCCCTTGATTGATCTGACTTTTTAATCCAAAGTTGTTTAAGAAATAAAGCAAACTTTTTGCTTTACTGGTAACTTCTGTGTTTCGGTGATTTGACCTCTTTAAAGAGCACAGCAATAAGGATGTATTTGATTGATTGTAGCTTGCTGAAAAATGCAGGTTTGCAGCCAGGCTCCTGTCCTGCTGCACAGTGCCCTCTGGCTTAAATTTGACTGGGGATTCAGGTCTTGCACTGAACAAGTCGCTATTGCGCTCCCAAAAGAATAATCAATACTAAATGCTGAACTGAAACCTAAGCAGACTCCATCAGCTTGGCAAGAGCTATAAACCGTTAGACTGGAAAATGTGGGAGGAAATATCCAGACCAGAACTGGTATAAAGAAGGTGAATAGGTGGGGGTTTGCTGTCCCTAAGGGCCACGGAGCATCAAGATAAGTTGTCACCAGGCAAATTTAAAACAAAGGACGTGAGGTGCTTGTTGGTGTTGAAGTGAGGAGTTTGTTGCCGCAGGACATGATACACACATTTCTGGATTCAAGAAGTATTACCCAAAAATTATTATTTTAAAAAAAGAAAACTGCTTTTAAACGGGGAGGTCTCACCTGTGTGTAGAAGATCCTGCAGTCGCATATTCCTGGGCGAGCGTGTGAAGGAGGCATTGTTCCAGACCTGCTCTCTTACACAGTTCCTGCGGCACCCAGCGCTGGTTGTGCTCGGCTGGGATGCGGGTCTTGGTGGACCTTTGGCGTGGTCCTAACAGGCTGTTGGGCAGGAGGAGGAGAGGGGAGCTTGCTACCTTCAGGTAACCTCAAGTTTGGACTATTGATCCTATCCCTGGCTGCCTGGAGGCGTACTAATTTTCAGGACCATTAAGGCATGATGGGTGGTAAAGAATGTGGAAAAACGTGCTGTGCTGAAACAGGCAAAGTTGTACCCCAGCAACATTTCTTTTCTGATTTGGGCTCATATCAGTGACCTGGAATAGGGTATATGATGTGCCATTGCTATTTGACCACTTTCTGACACATCTTTGGTTACAATGGCAGAGTGGGTACTCAAGAAACAGAAATTTGTTCCGATACTTGGTGTTGGTTGCTAAATAGATAAAAAAGTGTTGTACATAAAATTGTTCCAGAATGAAGGCCTGAACGGGTACCTGTAGTGGATGGTTAACGTTACTTTTAAATGGCCAAATTATGCCAACCACTTCACTTGCATTAACTTGAAGCAGAGCTGTCTAATTCTGTACAGAGATGCCAGATCAGCTGCTTAAACAGCTTCAAGGAAGCAAAATTTTATAATCTCCTAGATATTAGCTGTTAATTTATTACTTTATCCCCACAGCTGGAGTAACTGATGAACTTGGACGACGTGACCGCAGTCACAGGCTCTTCTGAATGTGCTGGTGGGCATTCAGTTGCTTGGAGTAGCACCGTGAAAAGTGTGAACGTTGCAAAACAGGATTAATTTTACCTGTTTTAAGTTCAGCTCCCCAATACCATTTGCTGGGGTGCTACGTGAGCATTGGTGCCGGCAGGAGAAAACTGGAAGGAGTGCGTGGTGTTGAGGGCAGGAGGATGCAACGGCATTATTTTTGACAGTAGTGTTGGTTGGAGTCCTCGTGAAGCTCCACCACTGAGATGCTTGTGGCAAGGTTTTCTCATACCCATGTGCAGAATTTGGTTGTTTTCCATATAATTGGCACCGGCCTCACCAAACCCAGAAGGGACTTGGACTCTTTCTTCTGTATGTTGGCTTATGCCACCTGAGAGGGGAGCGGGCCAATAAGGCACCTGCTTGTCTCCTTTTAAATGGGAATTGTGTGAGGAGCAGTAGGAGGAATTGTATGAGAAAACTGTTTACTGGAAGGAAAAAAAAAAAAGATAATTCTGTATCCAGGAAACTTGAGCTGACGCTGTGAGGGCCTTTGCCAAATGATCGTAGGGCGGCTGTTGAGTGAGCTGCTGTGCAAGCAGCCTCAAAATCTGTAGTGTGTTTGTCCTGGTGGGTGTCCTGCAAGCTGGCAAAGTGCAAGTGCCTGTTCAGAGAGGGTCAAGTGGTTCCCGTTTGGTCCTCAGTATATTAAGTTCAAAGCAACCTGTAACCTTATTATACAATTCAGTTATCACCAAATTGAGGTCAAAGAATACAGAAGTACAAGTTGCAATTTAACAGGCATGGTAAGCTTGGTCTATTTAATCTAAAAGAGAGCTCAAACTGGGTTCCACCTTTCGCAGCGTCCCTAAGACCTGCTCCGAGTGGAAACACCACGTCAGTGAGAAGCCCTGGAGACTAAACATAGATCACGTGTTTAATGTCCCAGATTTCCGTTTGAGCCGCATACGAGCCTTGCTTTTGGTCTTCAAGGCTTCTTATGTTTCCTGTGGCATAGCGACTTCAAACACAAACCGTTCTTTGCTAAATCTCCGCTAGGACACCAAGATTAGAACTCTTTGCTCCAGTTATTAATCTCCGAAATACTTAATGTGCTGTGTAAGACAGCATTTCAGAAGAAAGAGAAGATGCCCATGAACTGTCACTGAAAATTTAGGATTATCCCTCCAGAGAGAGCCTGCAATGATCCTCCAGCAGCCAGTCATAAACCAGAAGTTTTGAAGCTTGTGTGGGATGAGCAGGGGAGGGGAGAATGCTGTAATGGATTTAACATTATCCCCATAGTCATATGGTGGGATTTCCACCCCGGTTCGATATGTCAGGCGCAGAGCAGCTGTGCTGATTCCCATTGCTCACTCCCACTGCTTTGTGCAGATAGCGAGCTGTTCCCCGAGCATCAGCTTCTACAAAACTTTGCAGTTTTAAATGGCTCAAACCCCCTACCCTCCCACCCCNGCTCCTTTCTCTCCCTGTTTTCAGGTGCTCCTATATTTAGTTGACAAACACCTTTCCCCCACCTTGTTCCTCACACAAGCCCAGCAAAGTGCCGTAGTTTCAAGTTTGGGTGTTGAGTTCTTTTTAATTGTGTTGGGTTTTTTATATCCTTTGGGATCTTCTCTTCCTCTTTTTTGAGCAGTGGGCTTGGTTTCCATTTCCTAGCGCGGCAGAGCCTGTGACGAGAGTACGGCACAGAGAGCCAGGAGACCCACATCCATTCTTGTGTCCGTTTGCTCATGACAAGCCTGTTTGCTCTGACCTCAGCTCTGCGCCTTGGCACCCGTAACAGGAAAGCCAGCCCGAGAATGGCGCTAGCAGAGGGTTTCGCAGGGCGCACAATTAGTGTAGAAGATAGTTAAGGGTGGTGGGAAGGCTGGAAAGGGGATTGCGGGGAAGGAGAGGTCAAGTAAAATCATGGAGGATAGGTCCATCAGTGCTTAACGCACAATGGGCCAAGTGAAAGGTCTTCAAACTGCTCATTGCCTGAAGCTGGAAGAAGCAGACGGGATGGTAAGAACCACTCCATGCAGTGGTGCTTTTATTCTTATGCAATTCCTGTTGACCACTGTCTGAATATGAAGCAAGCTGGATTTATGGTCTGACTCAGAAGCTTTTATGCTCTTAAAATTCCTGGGTTTAGACAGAACAGGTTGGGGGTTTTTTAAGCTTTCTATTTCAGAACTGAGGTGAAGTATGAAGCAGCTTTTCCCTTCATCTGTCAGGAAATAAATGCGCTGTGCTGATGGGGAAAGCATCTTTTGCCTTGCTGGTGAGATCCTGTGGAGGCACCCAGGTTCCCGCACTTCCAGTAGCCGTAGTCAGACTGTTACACCAACAGGAAGCTCATCCCTGGGGAAGCTGGGTGCACTGCTCTTGGCAGGTCTAGCTGGACAAATGAGCTTTGCAACATGCAAGGAAAAAGTGTGGCTTTATTCAAGACTATGTCAAATGAATTCCAGAGGAGAGACACCCTTGGAAAGCGTGTAAGCTCGTCATGTTTGAATTACTTGGAAACACGGAGTATTGGATAGCAGGAAGATCACAGCGCACTGGGTGCCTTCCCTGCTTAGATGAAGGGCAAGGGAGCACGTGGATCTCTGGGTGGGAGAAGTTTTGAGGGGCAATGGCAACCTGCAGCCCCAAAAGCCTTGTAGCTGCCGTGGTGGCACACGGGGCTGCTGTGTAGGCACTTCCCAGGGTGCCCTGATGCTCAGGAGGGGTAGGAGGCTGCTGGCTGCAGCTGAGGCTGATTTTTCCTCCTCTCTATCACCATATTGCTTCACCTCTTCCTGGAGCATCCTCCATGCTCCTAAACACAGCCCAGTGGGGAAAAATGTTCGTACGAGCATGGGAGCTGGGGGCTTGTCTGAGGTTTGCTCGTAGGCGAGTTTGAGTCTGTGCAAACAGTTTTCGGGTAGTCTTATCTTTCTACTACGCATTTTGATGTGGAGATTTTGTTCTTCAGGGTGTTCTCGCTCTCTTCAGAGGGGAATAGTAATAAATAAGAGAAGCAAGCCTGCCTCACTGGCGCTGCTTTCTGCATTTGAACAGCAGCCCCACTGCGTCCAGGTGAGAAACAGTCCTGTTGGTCTGATCTTCCTCCTCTGCTCTGAGGAGTGCAGAGACTTTAACAGGGCTCCTCTGCGCAATTGGTGGAATAACTTCAGTGGCTGCTGGAATGACCAGAAGTCCCCTGGGGGCACATGGGTGCCTGTTCCTCGGGGGTGACCTCCCCTGTCACCCTTCTCACCTTGAGCACCGGCTGCCTTCCGGCGTTTCATCTGCTGTGCTTAGATAAATCCACCTGATCTAGAAGCCATCAAGGTTGTCAGCACTCCAGAGGCAAAATGCCTTAAGAAGGTCCCGAACTGTTTTCTTAGGTGTATCCACCATGCCGTGCCCCTGGGATTCCATCACACGCAGGAGGAGGGTTGTTCCAAGGTGGATGCCATCTGCTAGCGCTGGATTTGAGCTGTCAGTAAGCTTCTTGCGTAGCCCTTCGCAGAGCTTGGCTAGTATTAGGAAAAGCACCTCTGATTTCTGCATGTGGCAGGGTTAGGGGGTTTTCTGTCATCTTTACACTCATTTTTCTGTCCCTCAGGTTAAGCATGTGCACTAGCATGATGCTGGATTGCTTCTCAGCGCTGGGAAACGTGTTTCAAATCCCGATCCTTAGGTCACTTTATTATTTTTTCTTTTCCCCACACAACAGCTTGGTTAAAATATACCCCACTCCTCCTCTCACCCCCAGATTCCTGCCACATACCTGGCATTCCTTCATTCTTAATGAGATGAAGGAGTGGGGGATTTCACCCTCCTGGAATTTTAGAGGAATACTAAGTGGATTTCTCATGAAAAGCCCCATTTAGGGTACAAATCTCCCCGAAAGATACTCCCCGCGTGGCAAACCTTGCTTTTGCTGGTAATGGTGAACGGAGTTTTTAAGTTCATCGTTCAACAGCTGCTTTCTGCTTGGGCCTCGTTGTAAGTGTTGCCATCGATGGAGACCACATCGGAGCAAGCTCCTGGTGGTGTGGCTGAAGCAGAGGAGACTTCCATCCTTGCAAAGGCAGGTGAGGGCAGCAGTGGAACTCCTGGAGTTTCCTGGAAGGCTGCTTGAAGTTTTACCAGTCACTGCGGTGTGGACAAACTCCCCATATAGACAAGGCAACGTAAAGGTTGTTAAGTCAAAATAGTTTTCCTCGAGGCTCAGTCATTAATTTATGCTAATAAACGTCAAGCTGCATTGGGGTCAAGGGTTCCTCCAGCCTGGTCCTGGTAGTGACCTGCAGGAGAAGCTGTGGGAGGAGTGCTGAGAGCAGGAGCAGTAGCGATACATGTGTAAAACAGGAAGGTGGTTGTAAATAATTACAGCTGGTTAATAGTACGTCGCCAGGGAGGCACGTGAACGCAGCACTCCTGGGTCGGGATCCTGGGATGTGGGATCCATCGCAGGGCTCTGCCCTCTTCCGTGTGTCGAAAGGACAGGTTAAGGTATCCAAACCACGTGGATTTTGGAGCAGCAATGCCACGCTGGGCTGTGGATGTTCTGAGCCTGCAGCCAAGCTGCTGCGATGGCCCCAAGCCGCGCTCCAGTGGTGATGGGCTGGGACAAGGACGCCGCGTGTGGCCGGCGAGCCCAGCTCTGCCTCCTGCTTTGGGAGAGGGGTTTGCTGCAGCTCCAGGGACAGAAACAAAGGCAGGGAGAGCCCTGGGTCCTGTTGTGGGGGGGGAAGCGGGTCGCTTTCATCCAGCTCCACGGTGGCAGAGGGCCACGGGCTGTTCTGGCTGCTGAGGAAACAATGGAGAGGAAAGCTTTGATTTCACCAGCGATGGACACCCTCCCGCTCCAGGGTGGTGCAGATGGAAGGAACTGGGGGCCAGGGGCTCGGGTTGTTGTTTTGGTTTGGTTTTTGTTTTTTTTTTGCTTTTATCCTTTGTTAACCGCTGGTGGCTTCTTGTTGTGGGAACTGCTGTGACCTCTCCTTGGGTTTTGTTTATGCGCTTTGGCCGACGTTGTTTGCGGCGGACCTTTGATATTCAGCGTCCTCTGGCCTGAGAACAGGAAGAGCTGAGCCCGGCTGCCCGCTGGCGCCCTCCAGCCCGGGAAGCAGGGCCGGTGCCCTGCCGCGGTGGCACCACGCAGCGATGGACCTCTCCATCACCTGGGGAAGACAACTGGGCCGCGTGCTGCTATGGAGTGTCCCCGAGTTGATGGCTTGTGCCCAGCATCTGCCCTCAGCCACAGCAGCGTCCCATGTCAGCAGCGGGCACGGCCAGTGGCTCTTGCTCTGGCAGGAGCAGCTGACGGTGCTGCGCTGGCAGCGGGTGGAGAAAAGGCAAAGAAGAATCTGGCATTTATGGGAATTCACTATGTTTTTCTAGGAAGAGAAGAACTAGGAGGTTGCAGAGTGTCTATACTGGGTTCAGGCTGGAGATGGATGCCTGGAAGAGCTGGGAGATGCCCAATGCGTGTGATATGGGGGAGCTTTTTCCTCCCATCTGCAGGGTCCTGGGGGTGCACCAGCTGCTCCACCGACCCCTCTCGTCAGGGCTGAACTGCGGCTGGAAGGGATGATTCCCCAGCTCCTCAGGGCTTGACTTCCCAATGTGCTGTAAAACTTGCACGTCCAGACCTTTCGCCGTAGTTCCTGTTCACAGGAGTGTCTGTTTCTGCCCCTCGCTGCCCACATCCATTCATCTGGGTATGCGACGAAAACAGCTTTTATAATGATGTAAAAATGGAGGAGATAATTCATATTTATACTACCTCTGGACCCATTCTCTTGAACACATTTTAAAAATACCTGTGAATACTGTTTTTCACACCCCAACATGTTCCCCAGGCAGCAAAGACAATTCCCAGGAGCCGTAAAACCTTGGAGTGTGTTTACACAACTCAGAATGCACTTTATGGTATTATGTCACCTTCAGCCTACACTGCTATTTTCCCTGCTGGGATCTGAAATGTGCATAAACACTGGTTGTGCTGTGTGTCTTACGGAGAGGTTGGAAACGAGTCGTTAATTGCAAATTTAGGGAGCTAGGGATGGCGGTTTTTTCAGTCACAGGAGCCAGCAGTCGCGAATGACCAATTTTTATCAGGTATCAAAGTGCACCCTTAGGATCTGAGAAGCAGGGCTCCTCCAGAAGGGTTTTATCCCAAGCCCCAGGCTTTATGGGGAAGGTTGAAGTAGACAGTCACCATTTCAAGGAGAACTTCAACTTTGGAGTGCTCTCCAGTACCCAGCAGCAGAGGGGCTGAGCTGCACGGAGCCAGGTGAGAAGCGGAGCCGGTTCACATGCGAACATCCCTGTTCTGCAAGAAGCAGATATTAAGAAAACAAAACACAAAAAAAAATACCCCCCCCAAAACCGCAGTGTTCTGATTTTGAACCCAAAATAGCAATTTGGTGGTTCCCACAGAAGGAACCTCCTCGCAACTCGTTCTGAGCAGCTACGCTGACAATTGCCTATTTTTCTTCCTTCTAGAAGGGCGTTCGAGCAGCTCCAGCTCCTGAATTGAAGGAAGTCTTTTCCTGAACTGCAGACAGAAATGCTCCAGGGTTTTCTGGCTCAGGAAATCGGCCCTCAAGTCTGCGGGCGGCTTCTTTAGAGCCACAGACACCAGAAGTCCCCACCAGGCTGGTAGAAACCCAGCGAGTCGATTCCTGCCTGAAGTGACAATTTCCTTTGCTCCAGCTTTGTAGACTTCATGTCCTCAGAATATTTTTGCTTCGCAGGCTTTGTCAGAAGATGCTCAACCAGGCTTCCCCTTCCTTTTTAAAGAAGGCACTGTGGTTTAAATCTGGGGGGGGAAAAAAAGTGTTGTTTGATAGGCATGCTAAGGGCTTTCTTGAAATTAAAGCAAATTTTGAAAGTGTTTTGCTCCTTAATGTTTCTACTTGAAAATAAAAAGGTAGCGCTCTAAATGTGGCATTAGTTTCTTCTGAGATGTATAATTTAAACATTTTGAACTTAAGTGCAAGCCTTTAATATCATAACTTAACACCGCTGCTGCAACTGTTTAGACATATAAGTCATTTGATTATAGTTTTATGTTAAATGAGAACCCATAATTAATGCGATCGTGTTTAATTTCTTCCTTACTGAACATAAAGATAGAATAATTTCGCTAGAGAAAAAAAGAGTTTCCTCAGCTGACTAAATGGAAAGATTTTTTTAAAATAATTTAGCTTTTTGGAGAAAGAAGTTTAAGCCGATAGACGGGATCGAAGCAGGGTATGACACGCGTGATGCCTTGCTTGAGATGTGGAGAGAGAATCCCGGGGAGCCTCATCCCGTGTCTGCGGCATCCCCCTTCCCCGGCTGCAGCCAAGCTGCGGGGGGGAGCGGCAGGATTTTCCCAAATCATCCCTTTTCCTTCTCCCAGCATCATTTCATGGAAAATTCAGAGAAAAAAAACCCCCAACCCTCTGCTGTCAGACCTCTGCAGAAGACACTCTGCTTTCCACTACTCCCCCATTTTTGCTTAAAGTAGATTATTTACTCGCCATTTTGGGACGCGGAGAATTTGCAGAGCAAATTTGCAGAGCAATGACCCTGCTGTCACGCCCAGCCCCTCGGCATCTTCCTTTTGGAGCTGCTGCACGTGCCCCATCTCGGCAAAGGCTGGTGAAACCTGGGAGACCTTCCCACCCACCTCCAGGCGCTGGCACGTGGGCATCAAGCACTCTGGTGCAGCCGTCTCAATCGGGAATGCTCTGGGAAGGTGCGTTGGGTGCGTCTTTATGATTTGCTCTCGTAGAAACCGGGGGGATCCTCCGTGTCGGCCGCCCTGCCCCCAGGTGAAGCAACCTGGAAAGCCGGCAGCGCTGCAAAGCCCTGGTAAATCCTATGGGATTCACAATCCCAGCGATGATACCCCATCCCTTTATCTTCCGTACAGCACATCTTCCGCCATCAAGTCCTTGAGCCCGGGAGCATTTGTCTTCTCCCGGTGGAAACTCAGCGCTAATGACTTCAGCAGGAGCAGAGTCATGCAGCCGGAATGTGCTTCATCCATACCCTGATACGACGTGCCGTAGCCTTGTCCGCGCATTGCTGGTTCCCTTCCAAGCTCTTTGCCAAATCCCCGATTTTTGGTGCAACGTGTGTACATTTGTGGGTTTTCCTTCTACGTAGGTGCACGCTGACACCCGCTCCTCCACCTCTGCGGAGGAAAAGGCCACTCTTACGCTCGTGTTTGGCCCTTGGGAGAACACAGCCGAGCAGGGCGTCATCAAGAGGGTACTGAAACAACCTGCTCTCTACAATACGACCTTCAAATTATTTGCTTAAACTTCTGAACGTAGGGGGAGGAGAGCACGCTTCGAGCTATCTGTTTCTGCAGGGCTGAAAGAGGAAAGAAGCGCTTGTTTCTGCCTGGAGTTGCTCCCTGAGCTGATTCCCAGGGAATCCCTTGGCATTAAGTATCCGTATCCCTCCCAGATCTCTGCTGACATTATTAGCAATAGTGGTCAGTCAGGTGTACTGGGAAGGGAGGAAGAGGGATGAACAGAGACGTCAATTTTGGCACTAGCAGGACAAAAGAAAATTAAATTTGCTGAGCAGAAAGGCTTTAAGAACCTAGCAGGGAAGGGAGGAGAAGGCAAAACTGTAAGCCTCTAAAGAAGGAGCCATCGAAAATACATAACGATGCTTTTTAGGGCTGGCCAAACAAGCAAAACGCATTACAGCACTTTCACCTGCTGGCTCAGAGGGATTTGCCATTTGATTCACGATTGTACACTGTGTTTTGCAGCCCAGGTTTTAAACGGGCCCCGAAGGTAAGTGGATCCAGGAGCCATTATATTGCCGGGGAGAGGAATTTGTGCTCTTGATAGGGGGGGAATTTGCAGCAGGTCAGGTCCCGGCTGCCGAGGGATTAGGTCAGTATCAGCTCTCAATGCTGCCTTGAGGCAAATTGAATTTTTCACAGAAGAGAGAAAGATGAAGGGGAAAAAAAAACCCAACCCACCCTGCAACTTAACTAATCACCTGTCACTAAATAAGGCAGCATGAACTATTCACCACCTCCAGTTGCTCTGTAACAGTGCTGCAGTAATTACATGGCACATTGGATTGGAGCATTTCTAATCCTTGCGGAACAAAAGTGATCCTGCCCAGCTGTGCCGGAGCCTGATGGGGTGGGTTTGGGGGCTTGGTGGTGGGGTCAGTCGGTTAATGAGTGGGGTGAGCTCAGCTCAGGGGGATGGGGTTTAGCGTGGGGAAAATGCCCATGTGGGGTGTCCCGCTGAGAACCGCAGCTTTGTCTCATGGGAGTTTTATTCTCAGCCGTGTAATTGCAAAAATTCCAGGTCTGTTGATTTGCACTTGCTGATGGCTGCTGTTGGAGAGGTAGGAAACAGGCTGTCTCATCTCAAACGGGTACCGGTCCTCGCTGTCACTTGTTGCTTTTCCTTCTCTGCTGGAGTAACGCCGGTGACATCCCCCCGGGCGCTCACAAGGAGTGCTCCAGCTCCTGTTAAGCCACTGCCTCAAATCCCTGCTTGGCTTAAGCTTAGTGGGGTGGGCGGCTGCTGGGGGTGGGTCTGACTGGTGTGTTCACTGGGTGGGTGTCTCTGGCCTCCATTCTCCTGCCCAGCACAGCTGCCTGCAGAAGCCCTGCGATGGTCGCAGGCTCCCTCTGCTTCGCGTGCGGGAGGTTCGCTCTACGTAGAAGATAAATGTTTCCAGACAGACAACAACAGGAAAGAAAACAGCAGGCAGGTCAAAGCCAATGTTCTTGTAACTCTTGGATTAAGAGAAGGCTTAACGATGACTCTCAGACAGTCTTTCCTACTATAGTTCCTCAGAAGAGCTCACAAGAGAAGAAAGGAGGGGAAGCATCTCACCAGGGATCACCAGCCTCGGAACAACTGGCTGTTACCTAGCTCTCAGCTGGCCGAAAATAACATGTAGGATGGAGTCTCCTGTGTGGCGCTTTGCTTCTCCTGCTCCTGAGGCTGATGATCTTCAGCCCCAGAAACCCTTCCGTGCTATTGCCATAGCTGCGCGTGGCCAGGCTGAGTGATAGAGGTCATTAAGGGTAATAAAATGCAAGGAAAAAAGCCAGAGAGCTGCTGTAGATTTGCCTTCTCCTCTTGCTTTGCCAGGTCTATCGCAGCGTGGACACCAGCTCCGTAGAGCATGAACATCTCCACTGCAACGGCTCCGGCAGCGCTGCTGGCTGCAGTGATGAAACCAGTGGCTGTTTCTCACGGGCTCGGTGCCAAGCGGTGCTCGGAGGTCAGGGACCTGTATGCTAGTGGTGTGGCTATGTTAAGGCTTGGGCTGAAACGGAGGATTCAGGTTGAACAAGTTTGGTCAGGTGTGCCAGAGACCTGAGCGCTTTCCTCTGCGGTCCTGCCAGTTTCACTGAGGGCTCGCTGAGCTGCGGCCGCGCTGGCCACCGCTGCTGGAGGGAAGGGACTGTCACCTCGCATGGCTGCACGTGAAGGGGGGACACTGCAGAGGACACAAATGAACAGTTCAAGTCATTTTTCTGCCAGCGATGCCGTGTGTTCTGGGTGCTGGGTCGAGCTACACTTATGTGTCTGATCATGGGTGTCTTTGACACTCACAAAGCTGATTTGGTGGCCTTCCTGGCACGTCGTGGAAGGCATCAGCTGGTTGGACTTTAAGGAAGGGAAGTGGATGATTCCTTCAGTGGAGAAGAGGTGGAAGGGTGTTGGCTGAGCTCTTGAGGGGTTAAGGCTGGTGACCGACCAGCCTTATGTTGAGTCCAATGGTACAGCACTTGGAGCCTTGGGTAGGAGTCTTTTTAGTTGTTTTTAAATTCACAGCAAACAGAGGTTTCCCATAGAGCCTGCTTCAGGTGGTCAGGGGACAAATAAGCCTGTGACGCCGGGGGAGCCTGGTGCCAGCCGGCTGCGCACCTCCAGCATGTCTTTCTCTGGGATTTCTGCTGATTCAGCCGTGTTTCTGCAGCTCCTCCAGGCAGGGGCAGGTCTCCTCCCTCCAATGTGATTCCAAGAGCGGTTATCTCTGAACGGGGTGTCCCCCAGGCAACAGGTAGTGCCATTGGCCATAGATGTGTGACAGCCGAAGGAAACCACACTCGCTTTTCCCTTCCAGCACTGCTCCCTGCCTCTGTCAAGCAGAGACAGTAAAAGCATCAGCTTTCCAGTAATAAGGAATTTATAGCAACCCATTAACTCCGGTTCCTGTCTTAAGAAACGAAACAAGAGCTGGCTGTGTGAATTAGCAAACCGAAGCAGGAGGGAATTCTTCCAGGGCCCTCCCTACACCTTCTAACTGGCGATTGTGCACCCCAGTGCCGCAGCCCTTGCCCTCCCAGGGGAGCACCGCAACATCTCCCCGGCTTCGGGCTGGGCTCTGCTGAGGCTTTGTCCACCTTTGGAGGCACGATGCCACCAAGCCGGGAGATGTGCCAGCGCCTGGCTTCCGAAGCGACTCTCAGTATCTGTGTGTTCATGAGAGCTGCAAAATGTGACTTTCTGGTTTTTGGTTTGTTTTTTTTTTTTTTAAAGAAAGTCAAACCTGAAACTTCTGTTACACTCTGTGGGTACATGTATGTTTATATATATATATATATACACATATATATATATGTACACACATATACTCACACCCCCCGACTGAGGACTTGAAGCCTACCATGTACAGCAAAAGGCAAAATTTTGCTCCTTGCCTCAGTGGAGCTGATGTTTTGGGACTGGGCATTACTAGGGGATTTGTAAGCGCTCAGTCTGATAACGAGACAAGACTTCCGTTGATATCCACGGGAGCAGACTTAAACCAATATTTATTGCTTTTGGAAGCCTTACTTCGTACTCTAGTTCAGATTTAGATTATTTTTTTTTTCCACTGCTTCATGGTCAGGGATAGAAATATCTCCTTGATACAAGGTACCAATATTTTAACATCAGGCTGCTGTAGTCCAGGTATCACAATTATTTCTTGGCACGTGATTTAAGGCACAGCCAAGAAAATATTTTTTACTGTGAATACTCACCACAGCTGTGAGACTTACTGGATATAAATCTGTATTTCTGGTGACTTCTCTGGTGCCTCCCCCTCTGTGTGCCTCTAAAACACCATCGCCAAGAAAATTTAAGACCTTTCTAAAGGAGCTTAGCTATAGCATTTCATGTTAGATGTTATTTAGTGTCCTGAAATGCTGAGTAGGGGCTTCTGAGGAAGAGCTGGGTGGTTTAATCCACCGCACCTGAAGGCTTCAGTGGCTGTTTTTTGAGAGCCTTCATGCCAAGCTGGCAAATCTGGCTGGAGAGGTCTGTTGGCACAAGGCAGACCAAGTCTCCCACTGCAAGAATCCCATGGGAATAGCTTAATGTGGATACCAAAGTCTCTTATCAAACTGAGGAACACCTTGTCCACGCTCCAGCTCATGGTAAACCAGCCAGGGAGACAGTCCCAAATTCTTCTCAAGCTCTACGTGGAGGCTCTGCAGAGTTGTATTTCTTTTGAATATGAAAATATCGTAACTCCTTAAGAAATTAAGACTACTCAGATTAAGCATCACAATTTCCCCTTTCTTTCCTTCTCCAGAATAATCCTTCTCAAAACCCCTTAGCAAATGAGCAGGTTTAGGGTAGGTAGTTTGGCTTGCAGAGCACTGAGGGCAACCAGGTAGTGCTGCGAGCTGGCCCCTGCCCCTCGGGGCATGTGTAGTCCCCAGTTCAAGTTCTGCCAGTAACCAGCACTGAGTCATTGCACCATTAACTCTGCTGGGACTATGCACTGAGAGTTCAAGAAAAAAGCTATTTAAAAATTCAGGGCTTTATTCTTTTGCCCGTGGGTGGAATTTAAAAAAAGAAATTAAAAAAAAAAATAAATTAAGTGCTAAGCAGTTATCGAAACTTAGAAGTGTCTCGTGTGCTTTGTGATAACTTTACCCAATGTCCTTTTATATTTCTATAATGCCCTTTTCCCTTCTACCCTTCTGTATTCCTGGGAACTCGAGCAGTGTGGTAGCTGTCTGTTTATGTCCTTGCTAATGAGCCAACACCTCGAACGCTCTCGGGCTGAAATAGGTGTTTATGCTGCAGATGTTTACGTAATGTGAGGGGCAATGGCCGGGTTTTGATGCTTCATCCCTAGTGCTGTGAGTTTTCATCCAGCCAGTCACCTTTATAGCAGCTGAAAAACTGCGTGGTTGAACGCTGTTATTTTTAAACAAGCAGCAGTCGTGTCCTGCAGGGACGAGGGGACACGGGATGTCTATAAAAGAACCGAAGCCTTCCGTGGTCTGCTTGATCAGAGAGCAAGTCTAATTAGAACTAGGAAGTCACAGTTTTATTTCTTAGGAAATGGAGGAGTATGTGAACAAAACTCATCCGTGAAACGGCCATTGTCTTGCTCTGTTTTCCTTTTTTTTCCCCTTTGTATTTATTTTTCCTGTAAGTTCATCCTTGTGTCAAAACACATTAGAAAAACAAACTCTCTAGGAGAGTAATGTCTGTTACAGACTAGCTGGTAGGACTGGGAACCACTTAATAAGCACTCAGGCTCTCAGAGTAGGAAACTTCCAACTAATATTGATTAACAACTATGTTTCCCACTGTAAATACTGTAGCAGAGTGTACATTGTCATCAGCACTTTTCTTGTTACAGCTGTCACTGTGGGTTTTGTTTACTCATTAGGATCTCAGTGGAAAGATGGTCTTTCATTTATTCTGTAACATTAACAAAGCTAGTTAACCAGGATACATATGAAAGCAATTAGAAAAATCTTGACCTGCAGGAGACGCAGAACCCTACGTGGCCCGACTGCTGAATATGCTAAGAGAGGAGAAAACATTCATCTGCCTTGCTAAAAGCTCCGTAAAAGTGGGAAAAGTCTGGGATGCTGTGAAACAAAACCCATTCCCGTCACCGTTTACGCGCAGGGTTTGTTCTGCGTGTGTTCTCCTGCTCTGTTAAGTTGTCTTAATACATCATTAAACCAGGTCTCAATAGCCTCAGGGCCGAAAAAGAAATCCTGGTGTTGCACAACTCGCATAGCACTAAAAGTAATACTGAATATACAGTGAAGGCTGGACACCTTAACCTTGAGGCTGTGTTTCTAATGTCCAAAAACTTTGGTAAAGGGCTGAGCTTCTGGTGCCTCCCGATGTGTCTGTTGGTGCTGCCTAGTCCTCGCTGTGCTTAATTGCTGACGATTTAAATGTTCGTTTATGGATTTAAAGAGCGAAGGCATTGTATCCTCGTTTGGAAAAGCTGGACCTGTGTGAGGGGCTGGACTCTGGCACCGCTGGGAGCACAACCCTGGTTATCCGAGCGCTGCTGCAACAGCCTCTTGCATCTGTGACATCGCTACCAGGGCACTTGACCGGTAAAGCCACCCTTGTTATGAAGCAGAAAGTCCTAAACATGGAATATCTGTGTCTAAATCCCTATAACCCGGACCCTGATTCTCACAGCTGTATGTCCCAGCTGTAGCTTTCCTTGCACGCAGGTGCTCAGACCCCGAGGCCAGTCCCGCTAAAACTAACGGCGAGACTTTCATTAACTGGAGAAACTAGATCTGGCCCTGAAAGATGGACAAAGGCTTCTAACACTCCTGCTCCTGCTGAGGCTTTTATGCCTTCAGCTATCAAATGTGTACTCTGCTGAGCTGCGTCGTTAAAGATGCATGAACTGTCAGGATCTCCGTTTCCCGAGGGGGCAGGCGCGTGTGCTGCGGCATTGGGAGTCTCCCTGTCATCTCTTACTTCAAAGACTGTCAAGACCTGATGAACTCAGAGCATCTCTGAAGTCAGACCAGCCGGGTACAGCGATGGAAGGACTTGCTCAGAGTCGAGGGAGATGATGCTGGGCCATTCGTGGGCTGCTCTTTGGGGTGCTGGTCAGGAAACCACCAGCATGTCGTTGCCCTCAGGAGAGGAGCAGGACCTGAGTGAAAGCACCAGAGCCTTGGAAATGGAGGGAGAGAAACTCTCCATGAAAGCAGAGAGTAAATCTCTTCAGGCAGCAGAACCGGGGGACTGAGGTGGCTTCAAGACGTAGCATGGCTGGTTCATCTCAAGGGTTACCTGCTGCAAGTGCCTGCCCAAACCGGGAGCTTGGGCTTATGATTTTGGAAATCTGTTTGCCGTTTCTCTGTTCCAATGGGCTCAAGTTTCAGGCTGAGATTGGATTCAAAAATACATTAAACAGTTGTATATCCAAACAGAAATGCCAGGCACACCCTTAAACGCTTCAGCTTGTCAAATACCTGAATGCCACAGGGGATTTTATGGCTAAACCTTCTGTGCACATAGTGTAAATCAGATTATCACACAATATTTGCCTAAACTGGGGAGAAAGCTCACAGGTGATGACAGAGCACTGATGAGTTTCAAGTGCAGCGCACAGGAGATGTTTGAATTAATTCCCAATCAGTGGGTGTCCGATAGAAAATGGAAGGCCATTTAATGGGAGCAGCGATAGCTGGGTAGAAAATATCATGTTTCTCCTCTGGCAGTGCTCTGCCCTTCCCTCTAACCACCGCAATCCTCTGCAGAATTGATGTTTGTTTTCAAAATCAGTGTTGCTGTCTGCATTTCTCACCAGACTTACTAAGGCTGTTGCCTTGCTGTGATCCAGGTGTATACCTTTGGGCCTGGACTATTTCCATGCATTTACTGCTTCGAACAAATGAAAGAAGCCAGAGGTTAGAGCAACCTGTAGCGCTGCGGGAGTTTCTTAGGAAGGGGTAGACTCCATTTTGCCCATGGGAACTTGCTAGCACGGCTCCGCTCCGGGTTTCTGTGCAAGTCTCTGCGTTCTTGAGGTGTAGCCCCCACGCTGGAGAACGGGAGCACGGCAATTATTTCCCACATTTCTATCAGCTTTGTGAAATACAGGTGAAGGATCACCCCTGTTCCACAAGTGAATTATAGGCTGTGTGATTTCTTCAGGGCCAGAAACTGAGAAATTCAAGGGCACCATCAGCAGTGATGGCTTATTTCAGTCAAGGGAGGGGAGTAGACAGGACTGCAAATAAAACAGCATTGTTTTATCTAAAAGCAAACCCATCCTCCACTAAAGCCCAGTGTCGTGATGTTTTAGGAGCATCCTGCTTTGCTTAATGTGATCTTTTCTTTCTAAAAGCCTTCAGCGCTGACCCTAGGGCGGTCCAGAAGTGCCTGTTTTCAGGTAGCCAGAGCGTCTTGCTCTCATTCCAAGTCCTTTTGGAGGGTCTTTTTTGAGGTTCCCTTCCTCATGAGTTGCTGTCACTTTTGAACTCCCTAAGACAGCATCTATTGCGAGTACGTTAGTCCAAGGAGCTTGTGCAGTACCAGAAGTGCGCTGTGCTTTTATGTCTCGACTGTAAGTTGTCTCTAGCCCTTGCCACATCTTCCCCTCAAAGCTTCTCACAGGCACAGAGACACTGGGTTAAACCAGCTTATTTCTGACCTTCAAAATTTCCAGCCAGATGCAGAGTTTGTGCCTTGAGACAATCTAATTAATCTTCCCAACCTGCTGTGAGGAAGGTAAGTAACAGGCATTAACTGCGGTTTGAGGATTGGAGGAAAGAAACAAGATGGAGAGTTATGATAACGGAAAAGGCTTTCAGCCCCCAAACCGTAGGCAGAAAGAGATGCTGTGCTGTCCAGGTGGTCTTCCCCCAGAAACTGCTGGAGGTGGCACCTACCCCGCACGTTTCTCTGCTCCGCTGTGGCAGGAGGGAGGCCACAGCAAGGGACTTTAAGCATTAGAAAAGATGTAGGGGTTAATTATGAGATTAAAGCCACTCTTACTGAAGGTCTGCTGCTCTCCGGTGGGCTCCACTCCACTGCGGCGTGATGCTGGCTTGTCACCCCGGCGCCTGTGCGGAGCTGGGAGGAGGGAACCACCACAAAAGTAAACCTCCCCTTCCCTCTAACGCCCCCAAAAGCGGATTTCGCTCAAGCCACCCTATGGGCACGCTCACCTGACGCAAGGGCACTGGAAGTGCCTCTAGCGAAAGCTCTCGGGAGAGGCATCGGTGAGAAGGTGAGGCGAGAGGTGCCCATTCCTTACACCGAAGGAGGAGGACGGGGAGGAGCACGCTGTTAATCATGGGAACGCAGCTCCACACTCGGCACTGGGCGGGCGGCCAGCTCTTAACCACAGGGATTTTAACTCGTAACCTTGCAAGCCGTGGAGCTCTGCCCACCAGTCTGTGATATTTCTTTCCTGTCAAGGCATGAAAATCCTCCACAGGTCAACCTGGTCCTGGCTCTTTATGCATTTGGAGAGGTTTGCTCTCCAAACCTGCTGCTGGCTTGTGTGTCTGCAGGTGGCCCTGCTTCTGGGGAGGTCCTGGGTGCCAGCACCGCGGCATCGCTTGGGGTCGGCGCTGCTGCTGGAGCGGGTACGGAGCATTTTGCTTGGAGAGGCCTTTGTGCCCGCAGGAAAGAGGAGAAATGAGTGGCAGCCTTTGATAAGGCTGAGTTGCACAAATATCGAGGGTTGATTGATTAATCTTTTTTCTTCTTTTGGTATATGTCCTGGTTTGAGGTAAAACAGGACCAATTTTGTTCAGTAACTCTGCTTTCTAACTGGGCCTCTTCTAACTGCTGAAATTAGCAGCATGTTGTGCAGAAAACTGCTCTTTCGCAGAGCGATGAGACCCATGTTTACAGCTGATGCCGAGGCACGGGATGCAGAGAGGCCCTGGCTTATCCTTATTGCTGGAACGACCAAGGGCAGCCAACTTTGGGATTTGCCCCGTTGGAGCGTGGGAAGCGGAGAAGCGTAGAAGGGTCCCACCTGTGGGGAGGAGCGGGCAGGACAGGGGACCCAAACCTGACCAAACAGTGTGTTCCATCCCATCCCATCTGCATCATGCTCAGGATAAAAGCTGAGGGGTCCAAGGGTCAGCTCTCTCCTGCTTGCTTGGGCTCTGGCTCTTGCTTGGGCTCTTGTTCTTGCTCTGTCTTTCCTTCTCCAATGGCCGGTGTCCGAGGAGGACTCGTCTGTTTGTCTGCCTTTGATCCCGACCCGTGTGTTCCTGAATCCAGTTCCCTTCCGTCGCTGAGTCCAGTGTGGGACTTCCCCAGTGGCTGCTGGTGACGTGATTGTCATCCTGGGAGCTTGATACGGTTTTGCATATATTTCATTATTTTGTTTTTGTTATTTTATTCTTTACATTTCATTAAAGTAGTTTAATTCTTACTAAACTAGTCTCTCTTCTTCCCTCTCTCCTGCCCAGCAGGAGAGAGGGAACATCTGCTGCTCGGCTCGCTTGGGCCAGTCCAGCCCAAACCCACGACAGTATATTTACAAGGTACAAACTGCCATTGGCACCATCCTGAGTCTTAATTTTCCTCTAGCAGTGAGGATACACTCGGATACCTTGTTGGACCCTTGGGAAGTCGTCGTGCCAGTTTACTGGCTCCTGCCCAGTTGGGCGTAGGCTTTCCTAGCGCGGACGGAGTAACAGTCCTCAAGGCCAGGGCCCCTCCTGCCCGCCTTTGCAAAGCTGTTTGTTACTGATTTGATGCTCAAGGGTGAAAGACGAGTTGCTTTTGGCTTCTCTGGCTACAGCACTTTTCTGCTCTGCTGTACCGCATTGGAGCCAGATCCGCGCCCTCTTTCTTTTTGCCTCCTGGTTTACACTTCATCTAATCTTTGATTTCCTCTCATGGCCCCCTACTGAAACCAGCATGAATACCCCAGATCTACCCCTTTATCTCTTTTAGTCCTACATATCTGCTGCTACTTTCAGCTTTCCCTTGGTGTCTACCTGTGTCCTCTCCTCTCTTACTGATTTCAGCACTTTCCAAGCTCTTGAATCTGTTGTTTGTTTGCTTGTGGGTTTTTTTTATTTTTTTTAATTTTTTTTTTTTAGACAGAATAACTAACGTCAGTGGTTTTGCTCGTGTATCTTTCTCTAAGATAGTGTTTCACTGCTGTCAGTTCCCTGGTTTGAGCATCATTTCCTTTTCTTGTCCCTCGTTGTTTCCTTCTAGACAACCCACACCCCACAGCTGAATCGCTTCTCCCCTGCCACCACCACACAATTCCCCTTGATTTCCACCCCACTGATTTCCTCCCACTATCTCTGATCGAAACCTCTTGCCTTCACCTTTAAGACTGTGAGACTGCCCGTTTCCTTCTGTTTCCCCATCTCCATCTCTCCCACCCTCATCTCCCTCACCCCCTCAGTGCTTTCCTCCCTCACACAGTCGGCTTTGCCTCCTGCACTGGGCAAGCCCCAGCACTCGAAACAGCCCACGTTCACCAACCGTGACCAACTTCTGCCTTCGCTTCTTATCTCACAGCTTGTTTCTTCCTCCCAGCCTTTTTTGTGCTGCCAGATGTTGCCCAGGAGCATCGCCCAGCGGTGCTCTGCCGTGCGGACACCAGAGCAGGTCGCTCTCCTGCCTTGCGGAGGCTCGTGCGCATTTGCAGTAGCTTCAAGTATGGGCATGGTCTACTTCAGCCTTGCTTCCAAGTGACTCTTAGGTGGAATAAAATACAGATCGTGAAAAGAAAACTTTGCCAGGGAATTAAAACTGTAGCGATAGAAGCATAAATTGAAGAGAGGGGGGGAAATGGGGCAGCACCCCCAGCTCATGCAAGGGGCTGCTGGCACAGCTCCTCCTACGGCGCCTGGCTCCCGCTGCAGCCTCCCTACGCTCACCGGATTCTGTTTTGACAAGCTGTCACCACGCGAGCCTACGGTGAAGCAGCAGTCACAAGCACGCGCGCTCTGTACGCCTGCGGAACAAGGACAGGATTTTAAAAAGGTAGAAGTGAGTAAAACTCTCAGCACAGCCCAAGACCGGCAGATCCTTCTGTGCGCCCGAGTTAGGGGGTCTGCTCAGTGTCCTTCAGTCACTGCAGCTTCCTACCTATTTTGCTAACCCAGAAGACTCAACTGGTTGCCAGCGTCTCGTCTGACCACGGAGTGTGTTGCCCAGGGAGGTGGTAGATGCCCCATCCCTGGAAACATTCCAGGTCAGGTTGGAGGGGGCTCTGAGCAACCTGATGTAGTTGAAGACGTCCCTGCTGGTGGCAGGGGGGCTGGACTAGATGGCCTTTAAAGGCCCTGGCCAACCCAAACCATTCTATGCTTCTACAATGTATATATTATAAAAGCACAAGAGAAAAATCCTCTTCTCGGAGCCAGGTAAAATCCTTCCAGTGGATAGTGAACTTGCTAAAGAAAGGAATTTGAAGGACCAACACTAGCTGTGAAATTGAACACTGGATAAGGCAGAGATGCTAGGGACTGGGTCTCTGAAAATGCTGGATGTTTTAGACGTCATTTTTAAGAAACTTCACCTTTGAAATAGCCGAGGCTTTTTTCAACCTAAATCTTTATAGTATTTTTAGTTTGCACAAAAAAGAAAACTTGATGCGGTGAATTTTGACTGCATTAGAAAACAAACAAATTGTATTTCTATTCTAGCTCCAAGTCTTTGTATTGGCAACTGAACCAAGAGCTTTCATTTGCCAGCGAAAAGCAGGATGATGCAGATGCCCGTGGGCTCCCTGCAACATGCTCACCCTTCCCTTTGCCCTGAAGATCTCCAACTTCTCCGTTCCTGGGCTCTGGGCACTGCAAAAGCCTGCTGACGTGGTGGCTGGCTTTATCTTCCCAATTCAAGGCTCATACCCAAATTTGAACAGAAAAGGAGGGGTTTTTTTGGTTGGGCTTGGTCGGGGGTTTTTTTTGTTGGGTTTTTTTTTGATCCTCTAACTCTTAAGATGCGTTTCAGCTCCTTACGCTGACTCACTGGTCTGGCATGGGGCCAGTTTATGGCCCCCATCATTACCATGGCTGCCTCAGAAAGCAGCTGTGCTGACAACACATTTTAAATAAACAGACAACTGAATTATGGACTTCAGAGACTGGTCCAAAGTTGCTCGGCTCTCCAGCGCCCCGGGCTAAGACTCCGGCTGCCAGACTCGCTCCTTGGAAAGCCTCCTCCACCCTGCGCAGCCCAGGGCTGCCAAGGTGAGGATCTCAGTCTAGTCCCGGGTCCGTAACCAACCTTCAACTTGGCTAAAAATGTTCCCGTTCCTCCCAGCCTGCACCTACACCTCTGTGGATCCAGCGAGGGGGAAGAGGACACAGCTGTACTTTCTTCTCATCAGCTTTGTTTTCCAGATTTTTGCACGTGCAAATACAGCAATAAGACAAGTTTGTACAGTTGAGGCGCTTCGCCGTGTGTCACTTGGTGACTCTTAAAAACGCGGTTCTGCCATGTTGCAGCAGTGAGATGTGAAATCTGGACGGAGCTCCCAGACGCTCTTCAGGGTAAATTCCCACCTTAAACAGAATCTCACACTCTGGATGGTCTCTCACGCTCACGAGTGGGGTTTATTACCCTTAAACACTCACGTACAATTGCAAAGTGGGGGTTTATTACCCTTAAACACTCACCCACACATTGTCCTGCTCAAAGGAGCGACTCACTTCTCAAACCAAAAGGTACTTCTTGAGCTAGAACGTTTTGAGGAAACCCAGCCCGACGGCTAGAGCCGTCTCCCCGTTGATCTGCCATCTCCGGGCGGAGGCCCTTTCCCAAGGAGAAATCGGGCCGATGCTGATTAATCCTCCAAACCTTCTGAAACCTAGTTCACACCGGAAAAGGCAACCCACCCCGGACGCGGCATCTGACGGCAGCATGAGGAATCCTCTCTGCTCCGCTCCCAGGCCGCGCAGGGCGAGCGTGGGCTCCCGGTGCCGCACCCTGGCCCAGGAGGCTTCTTGGCTTCTCTCCCAGTGCCAGGTGAGTGGCTTTGACTCGGGGCAAAGACTCTTATCTGCCTCTCTTTGTCCGTCTACAAAATGGGCATGAGGCATACTCCAGGAATGGAATTTGTTTTTGGCATCAGTCACCGCGCTTTAGAAGCCCGACGCGAACGAGACGTTGCATTGGGGGTGGCTTTTAGTTTCTCCGAAATACACACTCCGGGACCCCGTCCCTAGCAGCGACTCGCTCCGTGGCAAACAGGAACCTGCCGCCGGGCTCAGCTGTTTATGCTGAAAAAGAAAAAAAAAGAAAAAAAATAAAAGAACAAACCAAAAGGCAGAACGGTTTGTAACCCGGATATCCTCCCCCGGAGACCTTCCAACTCGAGCGCCGGCAGCAGCATCCCGCGTCTTGCGCCCAGGGTGAATCTTATCTACGGTGTCGGGAAGGCCGAGGCGCGGCTGCAACCTTCCAGCAAAACTTGGAGACCTTTTTTTTTAAGAAAAAA
>VZSF01010918.1:127997-194951 GCA_013398295.1 Chionis minor
GGCCGGGCCCGCTGCGCCGTGCGGAGCTACCGCGGGGGAGTGCGGGGCCCGGGGCGTGGGGGGGAGCCGGGGCCGAGCCGGGATGCTGCGGGCAGCGGCAGCGGCGGCGGGGCTGGCCGCTTCCCGTCCCCCGGGGAGCGCGGCGGTGTCTGTCTGTCCGTCCGTCCGTCCGTGTGTCCCCACAGGGCCGCGGGGTCCCCGCCGCCCCCCGCGCAGGGGCTGCAGTCACGGCGCGGAGTTTGGGTAACTCCAGCCCTTGCGGGCGCGATCCTGGCATGGGCTCGGCCGGAGGCGCTGGAATGGTGTGGTCCGTCGCCTTCCCCGGCTGGCACCGGGCACCGGGAGAGTCCCCCGGCACGCTGGGCTCGCCGACCCTCCGATGCGTCTCGGGATCGAGGACGCAATTCCCCCTTTGAGGCAGTTTTTTGCTCCCACCGGCCGCTTGGCGTTGGCGGTTGGGCGCAGGTTCGTAGCGCGGGTCGCGGTGCCAAACCTGAAACGCTGGGGATGTGACTGTCTTGTGTTCGATCACGAACGGGATTTCCTCATTGTGGTTAGAAATCCTCTCCCTTTTTGCCATGATTCGGGTGTGGAAGAGATACACTGGAGGCAGCATAAACATAAGCAAGCGTAATTCCTGAAATGGCATCGGGGTGGGAAGCGCTGGTTTCTGTGCGAGATGAAGGTCTTTCTCGGAGAGAGTCTCCTTCAGGCGCTGGCAGAGCAGGCGAACTTCAGCCTGAACTTCAGCTGCCTCTCCAGGGTCTGCGGCGTCGGTGGTGCTAGAGGTGCTGCTTTCTGCCGACAAGCCAACGAGTTCGTGTTTATATCTGATATATCGTATACCAACCAGTTTATATCTGATATATCGTATATCAACCAGTTTATATCTGATCACGACAGGATCGTTTCTACACCGTGATAACTCCTCGGGAAGGAGGATGCTTCAAGCTGTGACGGAGCAGCTGAGAAAGTGGCTTCTCAGATTGCCAAGGGAAGCAGAGGGCTCACAAACCGGGGGAAGGCGGGGGGAGAAAAACCCCCAAAACCCGCATGACTTGAGCCCTCCTGTGCTCCCTAACAAAATGCGCAGGGAACCTCGGGAGAAGCGGTTCCCCGGGCCGCCCTAGCTGTCACCTTGACCCAGCCTTCCTTGACCCGGCTGTCCCCAGCCCTGCCATTCCTGTTAAGTGCTTTTTTGCAGCTGGAAGGGCCAAGCGCTGTTAAGGCAGAAAGGGTTTTTCTGGCTGGAACTGAATTTAGTCTGGCAGGGGATCGTGTTCGTTGTGGAAGACGTAATGTATTAAATGCTGAATATGAAGAATACTTTTTAATTTATGTTTTTCACTTCCTTGTTTAATCTCTGCGCTATGGGTTCGACCAAGAACTGTGAATGATATTGAAAATAGTCTTACTACAGTATTTTTATGGGTTTCACTTCATGTCCTGAGATCTCTCATGAGGTTAAAAAAAAAATAAATAAAAAAAGTGCTTATTTTCCTTTTGTCCAGGAAACATAAGTGACTATTTCATAAGAAAAATAAGATTTAAAGTGTTCAACTTCAGATATCTGTGGTGGATGTGATGAAACGCTGAGATACCACGTCGTCTTTTTTGCCATCGAGACCACGTGGCCAGGCTGCCCGTTTCTAACAATGTCTTGTTGTTGAGTCCGTCATTGCAGGAAAAACGACTCTGTGTGAGTGTGCTGGTACCAATTGTACCGGTTCCCTGGTGCTTCTGCAGCCACTTTGTTGGGACCTTATTTCCCCTTGGTTTAATAATTTATAAAATGCCTGTTGCCTCTAGGCACATTTCATCCAGTAAGAAGAAAAACATCAACCAGTGTTTACTGGTTGTGGAGCCCGAGGTTGACAAATAATAGAGCTTTTGTAGATGAGGGGACGTCTCATTTTTATCTTATATAAACTTGCAAAAATGCAGGGTTTGCGCTGAAAGTCTTCTGGGGATGTTAGTCCTTTCTCATCCCCATCCTTGAAAAGGTCTCTTGCCCGCTGGTGACAAAGTAGGTTTTATCTGTGACCTTCCTTAAGCTGTTTTTGGTTCTGCTTCTCCTTTTTGCTTTCGCGCATGTCTGGCTTGAGCTTGGCAGCTCTTGGGTATTTAATATTTGTGAAGTAAGGTAGCAAAATCGGGTCCTCCATCTTCACAGGCTTGGCTTCTGTGGTGTGAAAGAGGTCAGTCTCTTTTTGGGCAATAAATTGCCCTCTCCAACCCTCAGCCAGGCACTTAGGAACCACTGTCATTAACCGCGCTTTGAGTCACCCGTGGAGCTGGAGGGGGGGACTTGGCCGGCAGCTCGTCTTGTCTCCTTTGAAACTGCTAAATGGTGATTCAGTGACCTCAGTGGGCAAATTATATCATCAGCTAATTGGCCTAAGAAGAAAAACTTGCTTGATAGCAAACAAACTGCCTGCTGCTCTTCTTCACCCTGAAACCTTCTGCTGCCCCGGGTGGTGTCTCCAGGCTCAAATGCTCACTGGGGTTTGTCGTGGCCCTGGAAAGGGGGCGCAGGACGCTGTGTTAGCCATCCCCGTGCGAGGTATCCGCTCCGCCTTCAGCGGGTTTTGGAGGTACCATCCCTTTAAAAGAAACAAACATAAAAATCTTAACATTTCAACCTTGCCTTCCCCTGCGGACAACCTTCCTCCTCTTCCTCCTCCTGAGGGGGTGAAACTGCTCAAATGTTTTTGGAGGATTTGGCTCTGCCGGGCATCCCAGCAGAGCTGAGCCGAGGAAGGACGCAGGGGCCCCGCTCATCACCTTGCCCTCCCCATCCCTGCTTTGGCAAAGCCCTTTTCGGGAGCGATGTGCCTCTTCCCAGATATGCCTGGCAGCGTCGTGGCCTGGTGCTGGGAGCACGGGTCAGGATTGACCCCCACGGGGGCAGCGAGTGGGACAGTGCGCTCTGCCAGCGCTCATGGTGGGCACGACCTTGCCGCTCATTGGCTTGCGGACACTAATTCGGGGCTTCTCTGCAAAGGAGGGCTGTAATTGCCAGCAAGTGCCGGTGTAGCAGCATCCAGGCTCTCCGGGTTGAGCTCTCCTTGCTTCAAGAGCTGCAGGAGTGAGCAGGGATGTGTGAAAGGGGTCAGCTGTTGGCTTTTTGCAAGGCTGTTAGTGGAGTTACACCACCTCCTAGGATGGCCTTGCCAGCTGGCTCATCCTTTAGGGAAGTTTAAAGAGGCTTATCGCAATCTTACTAGAAATCTGTCGTCTTCTATTAATCCACTTGTCTCTCCTCATCGCCTTTCCACGTGCTCCCGCGCTCATTCATCTCGGCAGCACCATCCTGCCCGTGCTGCAGCCGGGCGGCCCCAGCCGCGCCGCTTGCCAAAGCGCTCCTGGTGAGGGGCACGTTCGTTTGGAGACCGTCACGTTTGCTGTCTAACATGGTTTTTCTTTATAGATAGGTAGATGCTATATTTTAAAAATTCTTCTTTCTGAAGGTGACGCTCCTGGATGGACAGCAGAGCTCCGGTGCTTTCCTGGCCGGGGTGGAGGTGCCGGGGAATCGCGGTGCCCAGGAGCAATGAGATTCCAGCTCCTACGCCGGGTCCTGCTCGGCACAGCGTTGCCTTCCCGCTGGCGGCAGCGCGATGGACTGGCAATTGCGGATGTGAATCACCGGCCGGCTGCACCTTCCCCTCTGAAATCCAGAGAGTTCCCACTCCAGGGGTGAGGGGGGGTAACACCGTGCTTGGCTTCGGCAAACAGCGGAAAAAACAGTCAAACTTTGGGAGGGAAAGGAGGTGAGAGGGGGGAACGCTGCGCACGGAGTCTTGTGGTAAAGCGGGAGAGCGCTCACGGGTGAGAACTGATGATGCTGGACTGAGCCTGAGCTCGGCGGCACCCCTCGGCACCTCGGCTGACTGGGAAATGTTCCTTTCAGAATAAAGTCATTCTCCCTAATGGACCTTTTCCTTGCAGGTCTCACAGGAGCGTGTCGGTGCTGGGGTTAACAGCTACATAGACATCAAGGAAAAAAAAAAATGAATAGCTTGAGGAAAGCTAAGCCTTAATACCCGTACAAAGCAAACAAATGGTCTATCATTTGACGTGGATTAGGTGAGCTGCGAGATCTCTGGCTCTAGAAACCTGGGTAGGAAATGCAAAGCCGTTGACAAAGGTGGCTCGGCTGTCCCTGCTTCCAGAGCCCGCGTCCGCGTGCTGCGGCCGGTACTGGTGCTGCTGGGAGCCGCCTGTCTGCCTTTCCCCTCGACTTTCACAGAGATGTGCTTTCCCCTGCACAACACGTTGTTTGCTATCCTTGAATGTTGCTAGCTGGCAGGGAAAGAGATCGGGGTTGGGTGTTTGTTTTGTTTTGTTTTTTTCCAGAATAGTCAGCTGATTGCATCCCATGGGAAGTGGTTGAAAAGCAGGAGACAGGTGGGTTGGCATTCCTGCTTCGTAGCCTTCCATAATTCCAGCAGGAGAAGGATAAACCGAGAAGTGCAGTTGCTGGGTCCTTTTTCTATGTTTGCATTTGAAAGAGCTTGATAGGCTGTGATTAATGAGGCTAAATGGAAGCTTGATAAATGGTAAATTCAAATGAACCTCAAACAAAAATGGCTTTATGAGAGGGCTTTTGGTTGCGTGCGAAGTGGGGATTGTGGGTTTCGTCTGGGGCTGTTTGGGTTATGGTTGGCCGAGTGCGTGGCCGAGGTGTGTCCCCGTGTCCTGCTGCAGGAATAGCTGCTGTGCCGCCCGTCCTGCCCCAGCCCCGTCCCAGCGGACCCCCCCGCAGGCGGTTGTTTCCCTCCTGGTTTAGGTTAACGTATTGTTTCCAAATTCAGGCTGACCGATCTGCGTGCCAGAGCCCTCCGTGGCCCCATATCCAGGCTCTAATTAAGGGTGCTCTAAAAGCAGCAGGCCAGCTACCGGGGCCTTGCAGATCAGAACCATTGCCCTAATCTATTTTTAAAGTGAATTAAACTAGAAAAAGGTACTGCCACCCTAGAATAAGAAACCACCTGGGGAGTTAACCCAGAACAGTTGTTCTGCTTTGAATTCGCACCCTGTCTCACTTGAAAATAACTTCCCTTTCCATGTATGAGCCCCGTA
Source organism: Chionis minor (assembly GCA_013398295.1). NCBI lineage: Eukaryota > Metazoa > Chordata > Aves > Charadriiformes > Chionidae > Chionis > Chionis minor. Next base: position 133,083 of record VZSF01010918.1, read on the forward strand.
AGCACAGGATACAGGGCGTGACTTCAGTAAGATCACCCAGCAGAGCTAGGAAAACATCTTATTTTTCCTAAGGTCTTCCCTGCATCGCCTCCTGGCACTCCGCACAGGCTCCCTAACTTAGGCATCCTTTTCGGTAATAAATCTGCCCCGTTTCTTGCTTGATCCCTGCGGAGTTCTGCACTCCTTTCCCGCCCCTGTAGCACCCGGACTGCCAGCTCCCCGCAACTCGGTCCTCTGCCCGGCTTCTGTGCTGGTCACGCACGGTGAAAGGAGCATCCCGAGCGCTCTTCTCCCCGGAGGTCCGTGGGTGAAAGGAGCATCCCGAGCGCTCTTCTCCCCGGAGGTCCGTGGCAGGGTTGCGCCAAGAGCTTTTCTTAGGCTGGGTGGGACCTCATCACCTTTCTCGGCCAGCCTGTGCGAGCACTAGGATAAGAGGCAGCATCAGGTGCCTTTTTCTGAGCTGGGGCTGATAACCTGAGCTGGGCATAGGTGGCAGCCGTAAATTCCTTGCAGCACCCTCAAAGAAGCCGCTCTCGCCTCGCGTTGGCTGGCAGGGGGGAGCGGGGGATATTTGCATGATGTTTTGAGTTGGGCTGAGACGCTCTGCTGTTACCCCCGCTCCTTCGGATTTGTCAGGCTCAAGTTAAATGTATATAATTTCAACATCTCATGATTCTTTGGGGGCTGACTCATGGTTTTTCTGGCCTGAGTGAATCATAGCTCTTGAACTCCATTGCTAAATTCATTATGCAACAATTACAGGGTTGGAAATGCCACCCTAAGTGCACACAAACAAGCTGGCAGCAATTTTCCCCTCCTTTTCTCTCACCCCGTGTTGCCAAGAGACCTCTCTTGTGAGTTCACTCATTAGCTCTTGCCTCCGCTCTGGAGGTGAGGGGCTGCTCGGCACCCCGTGTCTCCAGGCTTTGCCCTGGAGCTGGAAGGGGCAGGAGGCGCAGGTTGGGTATTTCTGGAAGAGCAGAGAGGGGACAGCCTAGGAGGGAAGGCTGGAGATGCGCAGCTTTGCTTGGTGGTGCCAGTTGTCTTCGCTTTGTACCAACGGCTCCATGTGACGTTAGTCTGTAGTCATGGCACCTCTAACGATCCATGGGGGAAAACCCCAAGTATGAGGCACTGCTCTACAGTGGCTCCATGTGGCAGTAGAGGATGTTGGCAGCGTTTCGCAGGCACAAGTTCTGCCTGATCCCTTGCTCAGCAGCTCAGAGGTCAAATAGGCACCGGAGGAGAAAGACCGAGGAAGATGTGAGCCCCGTGCTGGCTGTGAAGTGTCCAGTAATACCCACCATGGTTTTCTCTACTTTATGGTGTTAAGCTGAGATTTGGGGATTTGTGGAGGGCTTGGCTTTTTATTACCGAGGTCTTGAGCAAGAGCTCATCTGGTATATGAAATTAAGAGGGGCTTTGTACTGGGTGAGCTTTCCTTGCTGACACGCTTAACCCACCAAAGCAGCTGGTTGGGAGCTGCACGATAGAACTGTCAGCAGGATGGAGAAGGACCACCTCCACCATCTGCAGGGTCAGGTCAGATTTCTGGCTTTAACGTGCCCCTGCTACCTGAATTTGACTTTCACTACCAGGGCACTGATTTCCCTGCCGTCCAAATAAAACTGCTTTTCAGAACAAATATCCATCTGAGGTACATAGCGAAGGGCAGGGTGGGTACCTGTGCCTGGCAAGCCCTCCAGAAGGTCTCCCTTAAGAGCAGCTGCTTCTCCCAGCTGAGTTTGGGCTCTTAAATCTCAGTATCTTTGGGAATAGTCTCTTCTGTGCGCAGATCTGGCTGTTTGGACATCCAGGCATGGCTGCACATGGAGACAGCAGAGAAGGATGGCTAAACCTTGCGCTCCATGGGTGGGTGAGGTTCTCCTTGGCCCGTGACAGCAGAGCCCTAGTGCTCGTAAAGCACTAGGAGAAGGGTTTGTTGCATATTAGTTTGAAAGTACTGGCCTAGGTGTACCAGAAATGGTGGAAGCAGAGTAAGAACTAGACTGGCGAGGAGGAAGAGTAGTACCAGCAATTCTGGTACCGTGTTCATAGCCAAGTTAATGTGAAGTATCCAAAATTCTGTTTTCAGGCTAGGAAGCGGTAAATATTTGATGAAACTGAATGTCAGAGCAACTGTATTATCAGAGCAGCAAGTCAAGCCAACGTACCATCTCTGACCGTGGCCAAGAGGAGATGCAGAAAACACAGAAAGTAGGGCATGTATGGTGACGTGCGGGTTGGTAACTGCGCCTAAAAATAAGGTACTTTAGAAACACAAAATCTGCCTCGCAAGCAAGGCAGTGGCAAGCTGCTCCGAGTGCCTGATTTAAGACTGAAACTGGTGATGTTGGCGCTGCAGAAAGCTGTGATAACGTTCTGTTAGCATTTTGCTAGCAAAACATTTTGCTTCGATCTGATGGTTTGCATCTAAGATAAGGCGAGTTCCTCCGGAGCTGTGCTTGGGCAGAGGTGGGAGCGAGAGGCAGTGGTGGGGCTGTTGGCGGAGATGCTTTTCCTGAGCATCTCCTGCTTTCCCTGCCGGCAGCAGCCTGCTTCCCGTGCAGGATTTCTGCTGATCTGCATTTTAAGGAGCCTTTGTCCTCTTCAAGTACTACGGTCGCTAGAAGATGCGCTTGTAATATTCCTGCAGGCTTCAAGGGAAGAGAGTCTTGGTGGCCCTGCGGTGGCAGCGTCTGGTGGTGCTGATCTCTGCTGCTGTTGGGAACGGGCTGATTCCCTATAGAAACTATATGATGCCGGTTGTCAGAGCGTTGCAGGGAAGCCTGACCCACTGGGCTGTATGTCTGGTAGTGTCAGATCAGCAGCCTCGGGACGTCCTTCTTGCCGACCTTGACCTGCAAAGGCTAGGTGAAAAAGAGGATGAATTTTTTGGAGCGGAGGGGTGACGTGCGTGGTTTAGCAGTGGCATATCTAAGTCATTGCGGAGTTCACCAAGGTATAAAGGCCCTGCCTTAGACAACAAATCCAGATGTTTGAGCCATATGGAGCAAACCGTCCCGCACTGGAGCGTGGATAATTCATTTTTCCCAAAGTCTCACCTCTTTACTCTCCCAAGCAGAGCCCAGGGGCACCCTGCTGGTCTCCCCACAGCAGAGGCAGATGGGCAACACCATCCTGAGTAGATATACAGGCTTCTTGATGGACGCAGGATGGGTTAGAGGGCACCTCTTTGTGTTATTTGGTTAAGATCTTTTGAGGCTTATTGGAATGGCTATAGAAATGCTCAATAGTGTCTGTAAGCATTAGAGTTGAAAGCATTTTGTTAGCAATAATTAAATACAACTGCTATTTAAAAAGGATAAATCAGATTGTTGGGAAGAGCATCCTCTCTTAAATCTCCCGCAAAATCAATATTCCTCCTGTCAGGTGTGTAGCAGACGCTTTCAAATCCTGCCACTCCTATTCAAGCCCACCACAAAGCACCACATCGTCCCGAAAGCAGCACTTCTTCCAGTCTCCCCAAACCTCTCCTCGTCCTCTTTGGCTCTGGGACCTGAGCGGTTGTGCTCAGCTGGGGACATCTGTCCCGTGGCTGGGGGCAGATGCCTGGTGCTGGGGAGCTACGTGGCATTTGCCCGTGTGGTCTGGTAGTCTGGGGACCTCTCCTACCTTCTGCACGAGCAGATGCGTCCCACCGGACCTGACCTTGGATCGCTCTGTGCTATGGTCTAGGTGTCCGGCTTGGAAGTAGTTATTATCTCTTGACGTCAATGTTGATACAGCAAACTCCGGTACAGACGTGCAGAGACAAGTCTTCTCTTGCATCCCAGCATCATCTTGCAGCGTGAACCCAATATCTATTGTCCCTTCTTCCCATCTGAACATGGTTGTGGTGGCTTCGTTGACTGCTGGCATTGTCACTGTGCTACCACACTGCTTCCAGAATCATGCCTTTGCCTTGGGAAGAGAAGAACAAGGCAGGACTCTCTTCTGGTGGCAAAGAAACCAGAAAAAAAATTAAAAATAGAGGAACGTAGTCCCATTGGATGGTAACTCCCTGGGAGGACGCGGAGTCCCCCAGCCTGCTGCAGAAAGGTGCAGCCACGGGGGGCCGCGTAGCTGTATGGGGGCACGTGGAATGCCCACTGTCCCTGTCACCGCAGGTGCGTCGGACGGAGGTGACAGGGAGAGCAGGCATCCCCTGGGAAAGGCATGTCCCCATCAATAGCCGAGAGCCTGCAGGAGCCCTGCCGCTGAAACATCCCATGTTGGCACGGCTCGAGGTGCCTGGGAGCTGTAAATGGAAAATCCAGGCACTTATCAAGCTTGTTGTTGGGCCAGGGTAGGGCTGTTCCCAGCATTTTTTTTATTTTTTTTTTCCCATGGACCAAAATGTGTGTAAGTGGCTTTAAACAATGGAAGGATTTCTGTTAAAAAGTCTGGGGTGCGGGCGAATAAGGCTTTAATTTGTATCTTAAGGGAAGGGTGTGGGCTCTTGCAATGGTGTTTTTTTGAGATTTTCGTGGAAATAAGCTTTGTTTTTTTTCCCCATGCCTTATTTTAAAGCCTGTTTTGGGGAAGAACTGTTGTCGTTTTTCAAATTACAGATCTCCAAATATGTAGTTTAAAATGTCAGGAAGGGGGATGCAGTTTTGGAAGACTCCACACATCTGTCTGTTGCAGGGCTGATAAAAAACGGAAGCTTTAAGCAGAAAAACAAATAAAAGGAGGTAATATCACTGTCACAGATGGGTCGGGCTGCTTTCCCTGCAGGTGTCTGCATTGCAACCCACACTCACATATAATGTGCTGTGGAAAAAATAAATGGAGAGCTGAATCGGAGACTTATGCCCTCAATTAATTTTTGTTCCACATAATCGGAGCTGCTGCATGCCTTTCCTTCAATATTTAACTGCCTGCCTCTGAGGACGGGGCTGCTCTCATGCGGGGAAAGTTGGGATGTGGTTCATGTTTGCTCAGAAATCCCGGTCTGATCTTTCTTTCTTTGCCGAGGGGCAGGAATCCTGCTGCTCCTCTGATGCCAGAGAAAAATTTTGTTAGCAGATACTTTTCTTTGGGAGAGCAAAGGGGAGAGGGGAGTGGGGAGTGGTATGTAATGAATTCTTGAAGGAATAAGATTTCCTTGTTTTCAGGCATCATCTTCTCTAGAGTCCTGGATGCTGCCTGGAGCCCGTGTCTGCGCTGTCTCGGGCACAGTCAGTGGGGAGCAGAGGGGAAAGCTTCACTCGTGGTTTGATGGATACAGTCCTCATTGAAGGGGAAGAAAAAAAGAATCAGTGCAATTAGTATGTGCTCTCTGCAGATTTACAGGCTGTTGAATAGTTTTCTCTATTGCACTGGGTTAAAAGGGGATGGCTGGTTTTGGTATGTAGCTTGAAATTGAGCCCCCAACTTAGTTTCTGGTTTTTAACTCTATTCAAAATCACAGTTGGATTTTTCAAGTTCAAACTAACTGCAACATCCCTCTCCCTGGCCAAGCTGGTGGCCAAGAGCCTGGGCTGGCTGTCCCTACTGGTTCACCCATCGACCTCAAAGCAGGAGGCAAACCTTGAGGTTTCACCCGTGGAAAGCAAAAACGGGGGCTGAGCAGTTTCGGCAGCTCCGAGGCACCCTCGAAGGTGGGCTGGGAGAGCCGGCGCTGCCGTGGATGTGGAGGGAGAGCAGCGAGAGTGGAGCTGGGCTGCCTCGCGCCCGGGAGCCTGGGTGGTAAGTAGGATGCAAGGGAGGAAAAATGGGAGAGGGGAGGAAAAACCCCAAACTTGCAGCGAACGTAAAAACTATCCACATAAAAGTTCCAGATTTGAAAATCTCCCCAGGCGAGGACGGTTTAACGCAGAAAAGTGGCAGCCCCTGTGTGGAGCAGGCATAGGGCGTTTGCTCTACGGAACGTCTAGATGAAGGTTTTCTAAAACGCCTCCAAGCCCCACTGCCTGGCACTGGGAATGGGGCGTCAGGAGCCGCTTCCCGAGACCCACGTGGAGGGAAGCAAGCGCTGAACTGGTCGAGCTTTCTGCTCTGGCTTGCTCCGAAATCATGCCTGTAAGTGTGCTTGGGCTTGTGTCCTGCCAGAGCGAAGTCTCAACCAAGTAACAAGCGACAGGACAAGAGGAAATGGCCTCAAGTTGTGCCAGGGGAGGTTTAGGTTGGAGATTAGGAAAAACTTCTTTACCAAAAGGGTTCTCAAGCATTGGAACAGGCTGCCCAGGGAGGTGGTGGAATCGCCGTCCCTGGAGGCATTTAAAAGCCGGGCAGACGTGGTGCTGAGGGACATGGGTTAGGGGTGGTTTTGGCATAGGTTTATGGTTGGACTCCATGATCTCGAAGGTCTCTTCCAACCCAAGTGATTCTCAGTGTGCTTGGGCTTGTGTCCTGCCAGAGCAAAGTCCTCCGTGGCTGCCGCGGTGTGTGAGGAACCCGAAGACCCAGCTCTCCAGCTGCTGGTAGGAGCTTAATGACTGGTGTATATACGTCTGGGGACCGCCACCGGCTTTGTTTTGCTCCTCATGGAGGTGCCACTGGAAAGAGCAGTGAGTTTCCAAGCAGGCTGGTGTGGGGGAGGATTGCTTGGCACAGAAGGTCTTCTTTTAAGGATGCCCACGTTGAAATATTGATAGGAAAAAGGGTGTATTCTGTGCTGTGTTGAGTGTTTGCAGGAAATCTATAGTGAAAACACGGAGGGGCTTTCCTCAAACAACTACCGATACTGACAGGAGTGGAACGGTTGGGAGGAGAAAAGAATGAGGCGCTTAAAATTTTCTATTACCAGCGTTGACTCCAAAGAGGTTTTTTTCTGACTTCTTGCTCTGCTTTTTTCTTCCTGCTCGTATTTCATTCCCACTGCTAGGAAGGAGCTCATTGAAGGAGGAGAGATTATCTGGGACTAGCGATAAAGTGGCCAAACCGAAATGTTTTCAATTCTCTGGGGAAGAATTTAGCTTTAAATTTTGAGCTTTCCATTAAGCTAGAAAAATAAATTACGTTGATGCACCTTCCCCACCAAACTTATCTTTGCAAGCAGCAAATGAAACTTCCTTTGCTGCAGACAGGTAAAACAGTATCTTCACTTTAAGAAAGTAATTGGGGCACAGATTAAGTTACTTACTTTGCATACAAGAAACCTGTGGGAAAGCCAAGAATCTCTCCCGAAACTCCTGATTTCTGGTGAGATCTCTCACCCAGAAGACTTCTGTGCCTGCTCTTCCTCACCGGCACTCCAGGGCAGACTGTAGGAGTTGTGTTCCCTAAGGGGTCTTGGCTGAAATCTCTCTTTTTTTTAAGTGAGGTTTCCTGCCACTTTCCCCTTCATTCCTTCAGGAGGAACCATTCACTTGGTAGCGCTGAGCATCTGCTGCTTAAAATGCCGCAGAAGCCCCGAGTGAGGAAAGGAGCTGTTTGCTTCCAAGATACCAGTGAAATTAAATCATGGAGCAACAATTTTCATAATTTTCACTCCTCCGTGTGGTTAACCTGTGGGTGCTGTGGGGTTTGCAGCTCGGTGCAGGGAGAATCGCGTGGTGCGTGCAAGAAGAATTTGCTAGCAGAAGCAAGAGCCAGAGCTGCTGGAGTGGCACCGAGGGGCCAGTGGGGTTTCACCGGTACCTCCTGGTGGGAGCACGGGACGAGAAATAATAATCCTGCAGCTCTTGCAGCGAGTTTGCTGCCTGAAGTCAGGCAAGTGACCTTGTCCTGTGTTCATCTGTTCATCAGGGGATGTTCTTGACCTCTGGAGAAGGGTTTGTGGCATATTAGTTTGAAAGTACTGACGAAGGTGTACGTCAAGCTGTTGTTTAATGGGCTGCGTTGAGGGCGCGTGTGTTACCAGCGGCAGGTTTCCGACTCCAGCTTTGCCATGGGCCCTGACATCCCGTAGGAGATGGAGGTCAGTGCCCACCTGCATTGCAGTCGTGGCACGGAGATCCAGGCAAGGGAGACGGTACAACCTGTCTGGCAGGGTGTGATATTAGAGAAATACAAATTTCAGTTTCGGAAAAGAAAGGAAACCCGTCGGGAGGCTGGGAATACAGGAGGCTGTATTTTCAATTGTTTACTGCTGCAGCCTTTCCCCGTGGGCGTTCTCTCCTCCTCCTCCCCTGGGCTTTGTAGGAAATGTGACTGTCCTGTAGCATTGCGGGCAAAAACAAGTGTTTTGGAGCCGGAGTTCCTCGGAGGGGCAGGCATGCCTCTTGTGATTTGAACTCCCCTTCCCAGTTTGCCGTATGGTCGTTGTTGGTATCTGACCCTCTGTCTGCCTTCATTTGGCTGAGTCCCCCGTTATGGGTGTGTAAGGCTGTCACAGTTTGGGTAGTTGGGTGGTAGGGCTTGATGCAGTGTCCTTGTTGGCAGCGCTCTAATGAAAGTTTTTCAAAAGGCTGGAGGGGAGAGAAGCAGTTATAATATGGAAAGAAACCCTGGTTCTAGGCTGTGGTCTTCTTAGCACAAAAGACCCTCTTGTCTCGATGCACCTTGTACTGATTAAAAAAACCCTCAACCCTACAAACTCCAAGAGCTCTTGATCCAGGGCAGGGCTCACTGTTCCCATCAGCAGGTTGGAAGAGGGGTTTGGCTTCCCATCTTCCCGAAGGTTCTGCAGATGGCTGCAGGGAGCAACTTGCACCCCGGTGGTGGGGTGGGGAGCGCCTCGGCAGAGCCAGTGTGGTTATGTGCTCGGTGGTGACATGGTTTAGGAAACGACTTGGAGTGTGTTCCTCTGGGAGGGGGACGCTGCTGCCCTTCTCACCCCTGGTCTGGGCTACGGGGAGGGACGGAACGGACCGGGACTCTTCGCGTGTGGTCAGCCCCATGGCACATCCACACGTCGGGCAGCCCCCTGCGTCCCCCGCCTTGTTCTCCCTCGGGGACAGTTGGGTTCCTGTGCTTTTCTTTCTCAGCGGCTCCTGCCTGTCCCTCAGCCTGTCACCTTCTGCTCTTGGTGGCTTTCTGGGCTGTCTCCGGGTGGCGTCATGGCCGCTGGGCTGCCGTGAGCTCTTCACCTCGTCAGGGAGCAAGCGGTGGAGAGCTGCTCTGCTGCTCCCCCAGACCTCGGGGAGGTGCCGGCCAACGACAGAGCCTGGCTCTTCGGCCGCTCCGTGTCACCGAGCAGTGACGGTGCTGGGGGTGATGCCCAACAGAGAAACCTGTGAATTCTTCATTGCTGCTCGCTGCTGGGGGGTGGGTTCAGCAAAAGGGCTGCGATGGGCTGGTCATCCACCATTTTGCGGGGCAGGAAGAGCACAGGTTGGCCTTGGCCCTCGTAGAAAGCAGAAGGGGTAAATCTGGCAATTCCTCACCTTGATGTGGTGTGGGAGTTGACGCTAATGAAATCAATCAATCCATCGGGCAGCCACCTCCTCTGGAGGCTGCTTATGGGCTCAGATCCCTGCTACAGGCTTTCGTGCTCGGTTTCCAATTCCAGCTGAGAGATTAGCTTAGGGTGGGGAGGAGAGGGCTATTTCTGTCCCTCTTCATGCCACTGACTTGACTTTATGCTGCAAACACAGGCGCTTTACCTAATCGGCTGGGCCCAATCCTGCAGGTGCCCCCCCCCAAGCAAACCAGTGAATGAGAATGATCCCCTGGACTTCACAAGTGGCTGCTCACCTACCTGGGTCTTCAGTTTTTAGCTTTGCTTGAAAAATGCCCAACTGAGTTCGGCAGCTAGAGAATTCTATTTCATTTTAAGGTATCCCATTCAAGAGTTGCTCTTCCATGGTTTGTGTTTGGTTGGGATTTTTTTAAGTGGAATAAAACCAAAGTCAACTGATGACACTTAAGTGAAGGGCTCTTGCAAGTGTTTGTGTTCTGCTTCGGTGTCGTGCTGTGCTTTAAGCAGTGCCTTGGGGGGATGTGACAGAGGATTTGCAGGTCTTAGCTTCATCGTCTGGCAGGGAGACGAGAAGGCTCTCCAGCGTCACTCAGCAACGCTGCCTGTTTTAATGGATCCAGCTCTAACCTCAGCAGTATTATGGCAAAGTGCCTACAAGTGGAAGGCTTTGTAGGAAGGTCGAGCAGGGCAGCTCTGAGTGTGTGTTGGAACAAGAAAGTAAATGGACTCGATTTTTCTCCGTTGCGGGATGCAAGGGCCAACCTCTAAACGTGAAATGGGAAGAAGTGTGCGTCTGGGAGATGTAGGACTCCTCCAGGCAGGGTTGGTGGTACGGGGTAGGCAGCGTGTTGCACCCGTTGGCTCAGTAAACTCTCACTTCACAGAATTGCCATCTCTTCTGGTCTTGCGTGCGAGTAACCCGTGCCCTGAAAGTCCTTTTGAGCTTAGTGAGATGACTCTTCTAAGGTGAGACAAAATGTACAGGAAATGCAAACTTATTCAGAAAAACCACAGTGTTTGCCAACATTTGCGTGCCCTTTGCAGGGTCTGGTCTTTGCTACGGTTGGAGCGGGTCTTTGCCGCAGCGCTGAGGGGACGGCGGTGGCACGAGCGCAGTACAGTAGCCAGTGTCTCACCTTCCTTTTGGCCCCTAAAATCGAGTTGCCCATTGTCCCCGCGGGGCTGGGGGCTGTGTGCGTCTGGCAGGATGTCCTCGGCATGGTGGCAGGCAGATCCGCTGAGCTCATGGAAACTCAGCTCGCTCAAACATGAGGACGGCACTTTTTTTCTCCCCCCTCTTCTTTAAATAAAACAGAAACCAAAATGCGATGCCTTGCAAACCACAGCCACCCACACAGCCACCTTCTCTGTCGCTTTGCAGGTAAACAAACGCTGGGGCCCGAAACGGTGCTATAGTTAGATTGACCAGTTTGCGCGATGAGGAGTCAATGTGCCACCTCTTTGGCACAGGGGAGAAATTAGGTCTCTGGCAAACAGGCAGCCAGAGTGATGGAGCCAAAGCCTTCCTGAGGCTCTGGGATCTGTGGAGGGTGCTAGGGGACTTGTACCCAAGTCCAGGAGAAGTTGAGCTGTGTCCCCTTCAGGAAGACCTCTCAGGGTGACCTCTCTGCTCTGTTAGAGATTTGCTGGTTGGCTTGAGAAGACGCTGGTGTCTGGTATTTCCAGAAGACGTCTCTTGGTGTTCCTGGCTCTCCCCACTCCATTTCATTCCCCTCCGTAGGACACTCAAATCTCCCTTTTGTTCTGTTGTGAGCTGCTGGAGGACGAGGTGCATGCAGGAAAGCTGAAACATGGGCAAGCAGAGCAAGACACGCTTCTCCTCACCTTATAAATCAACGTCCCATTGCTCTTTCCAAGGTGCAGTCCTAATACCACCAAGAAAGTTTCCAGCTTTTTTGTGGGCAAAGGGAGAAATGCTGAAATAAGGTTTCTTTGCTTTAATAAGCCTGCAGAATGAGGTCCTCGTTTCTACTTCAGGTGTGTTTTGGAAAATATTTGTTCATCTTTCAGCAAACAATGGCAGAAGTGGCCTGGAAAAGGAGCAGGGTGGGAGTGCCGCGTGTGGTGTGCCGAGAGGCATTTCCTGCCCTTAACTCCCCTCCTTCGAGGTATTGTAAACGGGGCTTCAGATCCGCAGCCTGTGTTACTGGAGCGGAGATCGCCAAAAAAGATACCTTCCCAGGAACGCCTGCGAGGGGCAGGAGCCGTTCTGCGCGGAGCGGAGTTCACCAGAGGTGGCGAAGAGCTTTCCAGCCAAGCGCCTGGGCTTGGAAAAAAAAAAAAAAAATGTGCCTGCCCCACAACAAAGCTTTTTGGAAAGCGGGCTGCGTTTATGCCGCTCTTGTCGGCAGGGTTTCTGGGAGCCGTGGTGAGTCCTGGCTGGTGGGGGCTGTGGGCAGGGATCAGGGAGAGCTGCGCGGGGCTCTCGTGCCGTGGAGGAGCTGTGGCACGCTGCCCTCGCTTTCTGGTGCCGGGCTAAAGTCGTGAGTTGGTATTTTCCATCTTGGGCAAGTGTTTGAATTTCTAGGTAGTGTCTCTCTTTATGAAAAACTTTGCAAGGATTTGGGTTTGTCCCTGTGTGGAACTAAAGTGTTTTTTCCCGATCTTAAGTTCTTACGGGATGGAACAGGGTGGTTTTTTGTTCAGGCTGGTCCTGAAACCCTCAAAAAAAAGGTATGCAGGTGCTGCTGAAGCTGCCCCTGACCTTCTGTTGGCTATTTGCTGGATCAAGCAACTGCCCGGGACCCGCCTGTGTGCTCTGGCTGAATTTGTTTGTTTTCAGTTCTCAAACTAATTATCTTGCAGAGGAAATGGTGTGCCTCACTGTCAGTCTGCCCAGATATTTATAGGTAAGGTCAAACCCCTGTGGAAGGTCTCTAGCAATGTTTGGGAGGAGTGGATGTCTCAGCTTTGCAAAATCCACCGGGACGTGGTGGATGTGCTGCATGGCATGGACGTTCCCCTGCAGCTCCTTGGAGTAATCCTCCCCAACTGGACTGCTTCACCCTCTGAAGGGGATGAACGCTGGCTTTTCCTGGCTTGGCTGGGTGGGGTAAGGTTTGGTATCCTCATCGCGTCTCTCACCTGGGTCTAGCTACCTCTCTTCTGCAGCTGTTTTCCCCATAGATGCTTTGCATCCGTTGCTTATCAGACTGTTGCTTCCTCTCTTTTGGAGCAGGAGAGTTGAGCAAGGAATGGGTTCAGCTGCCCTGTTGGGGCTTTCTCAGGTGCTTGTGAATGCTTATCCTCTCCACAATCTGCCTTTCCCATCAACTCTTTTTTTTTTCCCCCCTCCAAGCTGGCTGAACTTGGCACGCTCACCTTGCCGTTCGGTGTGCTTTGCATGGGTCTGTTTGGAAAGGACTCGTTCAGTTTGCTTGTGATGTTGGCTTTATTTCAAACGCACCTTTCCCTGTTGGACCGCTCCTCAAATCCGGGGCATGTTTCCTCCTCTGTGGAGCAGGTGGTTGGGTTGCTGCCCCCGGGTCCCCCGGGTGGTCGCCCTGCGGGTAGCGCTGCTCCAAGGTCTTTGATGTTGTTGTCACACCGAGAGTCTGGCGCTGTGATTTAACTGCTCTCGTGGCTGTGCTTGTGGAGCCTGTGCAGCAAAACCAGAATGAGCTAATGTGTGGTGGGGGAAAAAAACCCCAAACTGAAGAGAGAAATGAACACAAAACCCCGTGTCTTTAAGTAGCTGAGGCAGTTTAAGTGTCAGTAATACTTCCCTGGGAGCCGCGTCCTATCCGTCTGCCCTCGGCTGGGGCTGGGGTGAGATGGGGCCGATGGATGAAGCAGAAGAGTGAAGATGATGCTCCTGGTGGGTAGAGCTCCTCTGGGAAAACCTGCCTGGCCTGGGGGTGCCAGATGGGTAGCCCCACGCGTTTCCACCTCTGGCTTCTGATTTGTGCTGGGATGGCCTCGGCTGGTGTCTGTGGCTGCCCTGGGCTCTGCCACTGCAGCCTCGGTCCCCTCTGCGCTGCGCTTTCTGCTCAGAGCGAAATGCTTCAGGGAGGCGACTGCTGGTGGGCATCAGTCCTGGCTGGGGTGCTGGGGACACCTGGGACGAGGCAGGATGGTTACACTGGAAGGGGCCAGCTGGAGGGAAGGATGTGTCTCAGTACTTGAATCTCTCACGAGCTGTCTGAGGCATGATTCTAAATACTATGGAAGATCTTTGCTCGTTAAAACTTTCTTCTGCTCATAAGAGAGGGCATGAATGAATTGCACGCTAAAACTATTGCATAGTCAAGAGAGTTTTGCTTGGCTTTTGGAGTGGATGAGGGGTGGAATCACAAAGGCCGGTGAGAACAACCAGCCAATTAAAGCACAATTACCTGAGCTGCTTTTTGAGATGGTAGGTATTGTCTGTTGTGTTTTCCAATGGGCTGGTCTTAGTTGCTTGTCTGCACAGGATGATTGAGACTCAATCCCTCTCACTTTCCTCCTCTTTTCAGGTTTCCACCGTATTCTCATCGGACGCTGCAATGGGCCCTTCCCAGCTCAGCCTCAAGATGCTGGTATAGCAGCAGGCAGCTGTGATCTCCAGGACCTGCAGTGGGACGTTGTTTCCCGCTGGGACATCCTTCACCCCCTCTCTCTCAGCAGAAGCGATGGATGCCCACGTGGACCTCCTGACAGAGCTGCAGCTGCTGGATAAGGTGCCCACGCTGGAGAGGCTGCGGGCAGCCCAGAAGCGGAGGGCTCAGCAGCTGAAGAAATGGGCGCAGTACGAGAAGGAGATGCAGCACAAGAAGCGGAAGCACGAAAAGAAGAGAAATGCTGTTAACCGAAAGAAAGTGTCTTTTGAAGCCAGCGTTGCTCTGCTGGAGGCTTCTCTGAGGAACGACTTGGAGGAAGGTATGGCTCTTGCGTCTGGCTATGTGTGAGGTCCGTAGCGCCGTGGTGTGCAGAGGCGTCTGTGTTGATGTCCATGGACAGGACTACCTTTGACGTGGTGTTGGTCTCCATAGTGTTGCCATCTCTGATATAACTGTGGGGGTCTCAAAGCACCGTGTGACACCTGGGATACCTTGAGCGACATCAGGATATGCCAGGATAGGGCAGGAGTTATGACTGAGATTTGGGGAAAGGGAGGCAGCTTTCATCTCTTCCCTTTTCACGCTTTCTACTCGCAGGAGGTGTGAAACGCTTCTTTGCCTTCTGGGTGTGCCTCTTTTAGTGGTTTTATAGAAGTCTGTTGCAGGGATTTACATGTCAGTGTAAATCTCTTCAGCTTCCCTGCTTGGGGGATTGGTTGGGAGCTACATGGATGTATGAATTCTTCCCCCATTCAAAATACTGAAAAACATGGCTTCGCTTAATGCTGCGTGCTGGATGCTGAAGAGAAGTGCAAATTGTTCAGAATTTGGTTTAATTGCACCATTTCAAAGTGGATCAAAATGCTTTGCTTTTGCTTCAAAAACTAAAGGGAGTAAAAAAAAAATAATTAATGTCTAAATTCAATCCCCATTAGCATCAGCACGGGGGAAATCTGCAAGCTGTGGGGAGCCGGGGCTCTGGTAGTGGCTTGGAAATGGGGCAGATGACCGGATCTCTGGTGCTTCCACCAGCACTGCTGCTGGGCCTTGAGGGCTCTTCAGCCCCGCTGAAAGGAACCCAGGAGAGCCCTTTGTCACTCTCCCAAATGGGAGAATTGGAGTTTTGTCCCTACGATGAACACTGGAATTATCCTGTGATTTTTATGAATGAGATGCAGAACACTTCACTGCCAACACAGTAATGTTTTTTATAAGTCTTCTCTGGGAAGAGAGCTTGGGTGACCTATTTTCCCAGTCTTGCCATTACAAGCACTGGGCAACCACCTAGTTTGCCACTGCTGAGAATATCTATAAGAGTTAGAAATCCATCTGCTCACCTCTTCCTAAATGCTTTGGGATTTAACACCATCCTTGCCTGGTTTCCAGCCAACCCAATCACTGTGCAGCGCTACTCAAAGTCCACGTCAAGACAGCGGGCTCAACCCTACTAGGAAACGAGGGCAAACTCTCTGCAGAGAAGTAAAAACGTTTCCCGGTGGAGACGTGGAGCAGCCTTTGGGGTTGCTGCTCTGCCAGGTGGTGAAATCGGTGAGCTCTTCCTGGGCCCTCGGCATGGCAGAGGCAAGGGGAGATGCGTAGAAAACCTGGCTGCTTGACTTACATCTCTGCTAGCGCGCGTTGCTCTCGTTTCCGGCATCTTTTACAAGAAGCGGTGTATACTTTCCTGGTGTGTGGGTGGAAGGCAAAGATCTCGTCTTGTCTCGTGAGGAATCTCCCCGAAGTCATCTCCCCCTTTCTGAGACGGCCTTTTGTGCACCGTAACTTGTCCTCCTGTCCTACCGGTGCATCTTTTGCATCTGTTTGGAAGTGGAGCCCTTCGGTGGTGGACAGTGATGCCTGCCTGGGCGGTGTGTTAGGAGCCCCGCTGTGTGTCTGTGGTTTTGAGTGCAGTTGTAGCCTCTCTAGGGGAGCAGGCCTGTGATAACGCCCTGGAAACTGCAGGCTTTTACTTGTTTCTTCCCTGCTTTAAAGGTTTAACAGTTGCTTCTAGGTCTTTGCTCCAGTGAACCTGTGTTTCTCACTCGGGGCTGCTCTAGTCTTCTCGGAGAGTCCCAGCAGCGAAGGCAACTAGAGCCCTGCTGTGAAATTGCGTCTGGCACTGCCCGAGATGGCAGATTTATGACTTAAATCGCCCCTGCCCCTGCTGGCAGATACTTGGCGGGGTACGGCTTTGGGGTTTGTACCCAGCTGCCCACCTGTAAGTGACAGGTCACCGTGTTGGGGTGAATGACGAGTGTTTCATTGTTCTCCGCTTCGTGCAACAGTGGCGCCTCTGCTCAGCCCTTGGGCTGGAGGGTGCCATGGGGCCAACAGCTCTGCGAGACGCCCAGTCTTGTAGCCTTCATTGTCTGCCTTAAAAATACCTTTTTTTTTTTTTTTTTTTTTTTTGGTATTTTGTGTGAGATGCACAAATAGCAGAGGTGTTTGCAAACAAGGCACCGGGGGAGGTAGTTGCATACCCTGATGGCGTGCGGGCAGCAGCGTTAACGAACCGGTGTCAGCCGTCCTGTGGACGATGGTCTTTCCCCGCAGGTGGACACGGATACTTTGCTGTTGGGGGTGCAGGAGTCGAGCTTTCAGCTCACAGCTTCACTCTTTTCCTCCCGTAAGGGAAAATCCATCACTGCAGGTCTCTTTTGGTGCTGTAATGGTGTTGATCTCTTTCCGCAGGTGAGCCGGGTAGCGGGCTTTAACCGTCGGTCACTCTTTCCAGCGCGACGCTGGTGGCACCAAACGTGATCAAGGCACTTCCCTGCTGGGTGGGACATCAAGCTCTCCACCCGCCGCAGAGGGCAGGGGCAGCATCCCCAGTGCCACAGGTGCCTCCACTGCGTAGCTGGATTTTTCACGTGCCTCAAGCTTTTAAATTAGATGGGTTCTGTGATCAATAACTTAAGTCCTAAAAGTAGTGTGCGGGCAGGTTCTGGCCGTGCTCTCTCCGCTCTGTGCTGTGGGACCAGTATAAAGGGGAGGGAGGGGGGAGCAGAGTCAAACCCAGATGCCAGACTGGGAAAATTCATTATCAGGTGCCCTAGGCCAAAGTGAGGGAATCTGTGGGCTTTTGGAGGTCCCGGGTGATTATTTTGGCATGTATGAATCACCTTTTGTTTCCATGTGGGAAGTGGAGGGGGAGGTGAAATGTAAATGGTGAAGAAGTTGAGAAGTTAGCGTGGGGAAGGTTGTAGAGAGCTGGGGGCGCAGCTGGCACGTGTCACCGCCAAGCTACCTCCGAGCGGGTGTGCCGTTTCCATTCTTTGTTACTTTTCTGTTCTTTTGCATTTATTTTTAACATTCTTACTCCTGAAGAGGGAGAAGGCATGGTAGTAGGCGCTGTGCAATGAAATCCTGGGGGACGGGGAGGGAAAGGAAGTGGACCTGGTTAGTGGGTTGGCTTTGTTCGGGAGGTCTCCGGTGTGGCATAACCCCTGATGGAGGAGGTGGGTCAAGCCCTGTAGGATGGTGTCGGTGGGTGCGAAACTCTGCCCTACTCTTCAGGGAGCAGTGCCGTGTCCCTGAGGATGCCGGACATGTGGACTTCACCGTCCTTTGCCTGCGCCTTGCCCAGGCGTGATCGGAAGCGCGGCGCTCCTTTTGCGCAGCTCCCGTCCGCCCGCAGGTATCTGCAGCACCTTCCCTCGTCCCCATCGATGGCATGGCCACCGGGCTGAGCCACCCTGCCTTCCCACCTAGCCCTTGACCTCTCTGGCTGTGACAACGTGGTGGCCTTGGAGAGGAGGGCCTCTTTCCCGTGTAAGAAATCCAGGACTGTCCGCGGGTGACTGGGTATGTTGAGGGGTTGCTGTATCTCGGCAGGGCTGAAGGCAAGGGCTCCTCGGGAGCAGCAGCCCCAGCGTGGGCAGGAGCTGCGAAGGGGTGACAGCTCCTGCCTGCTCGTTCCTCACATCTTCTGCAACAGATCTGTCAAAATATCCCAGGTTTAACAAACAAGCTGCTATTAAAAGCTCCTTTGGATATCTGCTGACAGAACTAGGGTAAGGAGCGTGCCACCAACACGCTGGTGGCAGATGTCAGTGGACAGTCATGCCGGGGAGAAGTAGGTGATGGGCAGTGACCCCAGACCAAGGGCAGAGGTCCCCTGGGCTGCAGCGTGCTGACCAGGACCTTTGGCTGGCGGAGCTGAAGTATCCACAGACAGTTTGTGGGTGACTAGAATGCTCCCAGTTGCCGTACTGGACCTGCTCTGCGCTCTCCCGTGGAGGAGCTGGGAAGGGTGTGCTGTGGAGGGCCATCGCGCAGGGTCACCGTTTAAGGTGGAAATATGTTCAAGCTCCCACCCAGCTCCAGGCATGATCTGACCTGGTTGCAGGAGGAGGGTGCGGAGCGGCGGAGGCCGGGTCCCTGCGGAGTGGCAGGGCTGTGTACAACCTCTGGGCTGTTCCCGTGGCTGCGAGGGAACAACTTTACAACTGCAATAAAGCAACGCTTTCTGAGCTGCCGTGCTAAGAGCAAGGAAGTGGTGAGGGCTGCTGAAGGCTGTGGCCCTTCGAGGCCGTCCTGCAAGGTGACGGACCAAAATGTGGGAAGAGGCTGGTCCCACCTGGTCCCTGCCAGCAGCCCTGGCTACTGCAAGGCTGTCATGTCCAGGTCTTTCTACGTGGCTGAGCTCCTCTAAAAGCAGGCCCAGAGCTTGGGGAGAGGAGGTGGCGTTCTGTAAATTGACAAAAGAGATCCCAGAGGTGGGTACAGCAGCCGCCTGTACAGACGTGTGGCATTTGCAGCCTGGAAGTCCCCTTGGACACCCAGCCTGTTTGCAGGGGGAGCTCCCACTTGAACGGCAGAAGCTGGAGGTGTTCCCGTCAGGCTAGGGGTGAGCCGAGTTCCCTTCAGCAAACCAATGGAGAAATAAAGCCCCCGAAGGACCGATTCACCTTCCAGCAGTGCTGGAGGTGCCCTGGTTTCTCCTGCTCTGGGATGAGAGCAGCCTTCCCGTGGGTACCTGCTGCTCCCCCCAGCCATGGCTCCGGGAGAAGCATCCCCGCAAAGTCCTTCAGCTCCCACCTTCTGGCACTTTGTCCTGCAAGCAAAACTTTGCCAGAGCCAGAGTGTTACCTAAAACAGTGTTTCCACAGAAGTTTAACCATGTAGATCCTTACGGCTGGTAAGCCAGAAAGCGAATGAAGACTTGGATTTGGTGACCTTGGACTTGGCATCCAGCAGGACGGTTCCCGGCAGCTGGGCAGCGGGCGCAAGCTTGGGTCTCGCTGGGTCCCACGCCAGCGTGGAGCAGATTTCCCCGGGGAGGGTATAAGTCTTGCACAGCTCGTTCGTATGCAAACAAACCCCCCTGTTTCCCTTCACCCCGACCCTTAAATCTCCTGTAAATGCGCGGTAACGACAAGCGTGGCAAACCCTTTCGGGAGCCGTCCCCAGGCAGCTTCTACGGCGCTCCCGTTGCACCTTTCTGGAATAAACCCAACCTTGTCATTTGCAAAGGCACTTTAAAAAGAGGCCCTAATTAGTGTCTATAAATTGCTTTCTTTAACCTTTCCAAGTTGATGTGATCTGTTCCCTTGTTACTAAAATCCTTTTATGAGGTGCCTTAATTTTCCACCCACATTATTAGTCTCCTGAAGGTTCTTACATGGGGTTCCTGTGTCCAAGTCTATGAGCAAGTGCATTTATCTGTCTGAGAAGATTCTTCTCCTGGGTTTTGTGCCCTTTGAAGGGCTTTGGAAAAAAAAAAAATCTTTCATTGCGAGCAGTCTGAGTGTGTATCTGGGTATTTGGGAAATGACTCGAGTCAGAAATGAAAAGTTTCTGTTCAGTAACAAAGGCGTTTCTTGAGTTTTAAACTCCATAGGTGTGGAAATGAAACGCGTCCTCTTTGGGAAGCTGCATGTGGGAGCTCTTGGCAATGATGGATTTTGTTAATTTTGTTAATGGTGGTTGGTATGTCTTCCAAAAGCAGATTCACATATTTGGCCACATTTAACTTGGCTTTTTCATGCAATCTGGATGTGGTGCCAAGGCGGGGTGGCTTGCATATGGCAGCTAACTAGATGGCATCTGGGAGCACCAGCAATATTGAATATGCAACTGTCCCTGTTGTCACAACAAGTAAATAATCTTTTTTTTTTTTTTTCTTACTTCCTGAAATTTCAATCAAGTGGGAAAATTGTTTCCATTTCCATAGGAGCTTGAAAAGCCAGCTTTTCTTTTTGGCTGTTAATGCTGAAAGTCCCTCTCAGGTTTTTACTGGGGTGAGCCCCTCCTCTCCCAAATCTGGGGGCAACTTAAATATTTGGTTTCAAACCCTTTCTTTAAACAAAAAAGTTTGATCCGAAATACTTTTTTTTTTTTTTTAAGTAGTAAAATGGGATATTTCCTTAGCTTCAGAATGGGTTTTATAAAAAGTGACCCCAGCTGTTGTAGAAGAGCTTTGGTTTCAGGGGGCCAAGCCCCTCTGCGATCATTTTCAGGAGGATTGGGGTGGCTGTTCTCGGGGCACTGGCTGTCGTGTGTGCTGAGTATCCCTGCTTGCTGTTTCCAGACCTGTTTCCAGACCTCTGTTTCCAACCAGAGTTGAGAAACGGGCTCTCTCCATGCCTAGAGACCAGAAATTCTGCATCTTTTGAGCTTCTCAATTCCCAGCCAGGCTCATGGCACAAGCCGTCTCCCTCCCGCGCCCTGCGCAGCGAGCAATCGCTCTTCTTGACTAAAACAAGAACTGAAACTGTGCGTGCGAATGCGCTCTGATCATCCTCGCTAAGAAACAGTGATGTAGGGATCCTGGCTGGAATTTTTATTTTTTTTTTTGATCAAAATTTGAGTGCACACCACCCTTCCTCCCCTTGCCCCCGGCCTCGTGCAGGTCAGGCTGCCCACCCCCGCCTCCATGGGCACATCTTTCCACTCGCAGCTGGTTTCGGCAGAGCGCGGCTCCTGGGCTTGCCTGACGGAACTAGGTTGGTTTCGCATCGTTTCGGTTTCTGGCTTTTACGTGCGTACCCGCTTCCACCATTTCTGATACCGCTGACAATATTTCTTATGTATCTTGTAATAGCGTTAC
Organism: Chionis minor; assembly: GCA_013398295.1. Lineage (NCBI taxonomy): Eukaryota > Metazoa > Chordata > Aves > Charadriiformes > Chionidae > Chionis > Chionis minor. Next base: position 154,003 of record VZSF01010918.1, read on the forward strand.
GATGTAATGAAAAAACATTGGGTTCAAACTACTTGTCCCTCCAGTGAGGATGGCCTGTTTCCATTCAAGGTGGTGTAAATCGAAGAGGGGTTGGCCAATGACTGTTGCCAATCCCAGAATTTGCTTCTTACTAGAATTGGCTTAAATCACTTAGTTGGCTTCTAGATTTTGGCTGCAACGTGGTTTGGGAGGGAAACTGGGAACCGGCGTCTCCTTGGTTGCATGTATCCCTAAAGGCAAACTGGGCATTTCTTTGGTTTATTAGTGGTGTCGACGGTTGCTGCTCAATGCCACCGTGGGTAAGGAGTGTTCCCTTTCGGAAGGAGGTCTGGGCAATGGGGAGCGAAGGCTGACACTGTTCGGGTTGTGCACGCAAGGTGCAGCAGGTGGGATGTGTAAGGTCACCATCTGCTCCGCAAACCCTGCCCGGCCAAATCACGGCAGGGGGAGATCGGGATGCAGTGTCCGCCTTCGCCGGGAACGGTGGGGCTTTTGTCAGCCGAAGGCAGATTATCGATGGGACCTTAATTCAACCAGGTGCCCGGGGATGTTCATGCACACGACCAAGGGCTAAATCGCTGGCATTTAACCTTTCCCTTCCCTGTCCTGGCTGCTCTGCTTCCAGCGACGTGCAGGCAGCCTTGGAGGGCTGCTTCTTTCCTGATATCTACAGGCTGCCAAATATCGAAGCCAGAACTTCCCAGTCTGAGCCTGATAATACTTGCTGAGGTATCGATGGCTTTTTCTAGCCAGTAACTTCCCAACTTGTTTGTCCTTCTGATTTTTTTTTTCCCTGGGAGGGGGTGATCACTGCCTGCCATCCACACGAGAGGGACCCAAAGCATGGAAGTGCAGCGATGGCCGTGGCTATGGGTCGGACCAAGCGCTGAAAGCAGCTGGCCTGGCTGCCTGCTTGGTGGGATAACGGCATGGAAGGGCTGGCACTACAGCCCAGCCAGCTCCTCGCTCCAGGGACAGGGGATTTCTTGCAGGCAATGTGTTTCTCGCCTGCCTGGCTGCCTTCCAGGTGTGCGCCGTTTCCTACGCTCCGATTAACAGCATGTTTTGTCCCACTCCAATAACGAGAAACCAGAGCTGCATAAATAGCAGCGCAGTGGGGGACCTCTGGTATCTTCTGCGTGATAAGCAGCAGCAACCTGGAGTGAAATATTGCCTGTCTTCCCACCTTGGCCGTGACCTCCGACAGCCAAGGCTCTGCCTCGCTGCAGTGCTGTGTTGTGATATCTAATCCAGTTCTGCCAAAAGGACGTAAGATGTTTGCCTGATCTCTCCGGAGAGCTTGCTGGGACCTGGATTTTTGCAGCATCATTGTGTTTTCAAGTGTATTTTGAAGGTGGGGCGGGGAAAGCCAACCCAGAAAAAACCCCAACCCAAACCCCCCCTCTTCTTTGCAAATTAATACTGGTGGGGAGATGAATATATTTGTAGGCGAAGCCTTCTTGCAGCGCTAAACCTCACATGGCTGCTTTACCCTGATGCAGATGAAAGCGCAGTGGTTGGATGTCGTTTCAGGACAGGAATAACTTGGCTGTAAGCTGTGGCTGCAGGCTGTGCTTTCTGCCCCTTCTTGTGGTCAAGGAGAACTTGAAAAGTGGATTAAATCTATTTATTCTTTTTTTTCCCCCAGATTTAAATTCCTGCCTTTCTGGATTCGGGTCAGCTCAGCTGGTATAGATTTCTTCCTCCTAGAATCATGGAAAATAGAGGTTGAGAGGGCCTCAGGAGGTCATGTAATCCACCTCCTGCCCCAAGGCAGGATCAACTGTATCTAAAACGCCTGCTAATGAGGTTGGAGTTAGGTATCTTAGCGTATTTATAGGCATCCCCGCAACACGAGAGCAGATACCTGTGCAAGCAGTCCTGCTTCTCATTCACTTCTCCGTATTTTTCCCACTTGCTTATATTTATCCCCCCCTTATTTTGCTTTGCATGCCATCCTTACGCTTATTGACTGTGAGTTTTCCTACTTCCGTGAAGAATGCTCTAATTCTTTCTTTAATAGCAGTTGCTATGGCAGCTGGTTCAGGCAGTGCCTTATAACCTCGTGCAGAGCTGCTTTTACATACACGTTTGCTGCTTGTGTGGTTTTTTTTTTCCTCTGGAGCCTGGCCAGATCTTTGGGAAACCTTATCACCCACTTTGCCTTAGCAAAAATTAAAATAAAATAAATCAGATCCTGGCACAACTCTTAAAAACGTCTCCTAAGCTTTGCCTACCCTCTAACCTGTCACCTAAAGGATGCTAGCTAAATAGGCCAGGAAGCGAACTGTTTAATTCTGTCTGCTGATGCCGTTGTAATCAAGAGCCAAGATGCAATCAAGCACCCCGCGCGCCTTGTAATTCGGGGAACAAGAGCCCATGTGCAGCTCCTAGCAAGCGGATGCAGTTTCCACCGAGATCCCTGCAATTTGCAACTGCTTATTGCTGAATTTGGCCTCTGGATTCCCTAGATAGCGTGAGGCAGACTGGCTGTAAACGTTACTCCCGTAGGAGACTGGCTGTAGTTGCTTGGTTGTGTTTCTCGTGCTCTGTCTACGTTTTATAACAGTCCGCGGCATCTGTCAGTTTGGCGAAGGATTTCGAGCTGGATCTCAATTCCCTTTTTCCTGGTGGTCTTGTCCACTCTGCCTGGCGTTGCTTTCAAGGTGGCACAGAGGAGTGGTCCCTGCCTTGGGTGTAAGAGCTCTGAATTGCTATAGGAGACTTCCAGAGTCTTGTTTTAATTTGTGTGCTTTTACCGGGGCTGACAAGAGAGATCCTATTAGTAAGGGGGGGAGGGAGGGGAAACCCCACAACCAACCACCAAACAGAAAAAAAGTCACTTTTTAATATATTTTACTCCTCCTAAGGACTACTGCTGTAGTGTTCACCACTAAAAGGGAAGACTAGAGCAGGAATTAACCTGACAGTCATTCTCAGGCCATTCTCAGTGGTTGCACCAGCTCTGTTTTAACGCAGGTGGGCAGCTGATGGTTTCCACAGTAGAGCAGCGTTGTCTGCACACAGGTTGTATTTTGTCCCGTGTTACACCTACGTCTGTCTGGAAACATCCACGTTTTGAGTGGGTGGGGGATATTCTGGCACCTTCAATGTATTTCCACTCTGGCCTGATTCAGAGCAGCAAAGGTCGGAGATCAAGTGCTGACATTTAGAATCACAGAATCCCTTGGGTTGGAAGAGACCTTTAAGACCATCGAGTCCAACCATAAACCTATGCCAAAACCACCCCTAACCCATGTCCCTCAGCACCACGTCTATCTGTTTTTTAAATCCCTCCAGGGACGGCGATTCCACCACCTCCCTGGGCAGCCTGTTCCAATGCTTGATAACCCTTTTGGTAAAGAAGTTTTTCCTAATCTCCAACCTAAACCTCCCCTGGCACAACTTGAGGCCGTTTCCTCTTGTCCTGTCGCTTGTTACTTGGGAGAAGAGATTGACCCCACCTGGCTACAACCTCCTTTCAGGGAGTTGTAGAGAGTGAGAAGGTCTCCCCTCAACCTTCTCTTCTCCAGGCTAAACAATCCCAACTCTCTCAGCTGCTCCTCACAAGATTTGCGTGGTTCTGGTTAAAATGACAAGACTTGAGTGTAGTGAGAGACGATGGCTTGGTGTATTCAAACAAAGTCTTTCAAATTACCCAATCTGAAGGATTCTCTAGGTAAAAAAAGCCATCAATTTCAGTAAAAGCAAAACTTCACCAGCAGAATATTCTCAAATGAAAACATTAGGTCCTTGCACAGGGCTGGAGTGGCTCTGCTGCGCTGAGGTTTCATTGCTGCAGGACAGCTGTGGTCTGCGCAATGGTTCAGGACAATCTCTGGCCTCTTGGAGTTGGAATGGAGCGATGTCCCTGCAGTAAGGGGCAGCCATTCCACTTGGGCTAAGGACATGGAGAGAAGAGCTCTTTCTGCAGCTCTGTCGGTGTTGGGTTCAGTTCTCATGTGTTGTCAGTGGAGACAGGTGAGATCCGAACTGGGGTGCTGTGATTAACCCTCTGGGGAGTCCGTCAGCTCTACAGAGACCAGGTCCTGGCTTAGAAACCTGGCGCTGGACGACCTGCGGAGAGCAAGTTTCAACCTACTTAGGAGCTCAGACTCTTTCTGTGACTCTCGAACTTTTCAGACCTGGTTTATTTTTTCACTTCAGATCCTGTTAGTTTGTCTTTAATTAGCAAGGCCGGAGCAGGGCTCCTCGGGAACTTAAATGGGGCTCTCCTTTTGATGAAAATTTTATTTTGGTAGCCTGAAATAGCAGGCATTAGAAAGAGCCAGAGCCCCAGCGAAGGAGGACAGTCCCCGTGGATCTGCAGTGACATCCTCCTGGCTGTCAGGCAGTTTATCACAGGGTTTTCTTTCCTCCTAAAACTGCTGCTGTCAAAACAATGATGCAAGTCGTGGATGTGATATGAAGCTCCAGTCTAGGCTGTAACCGGTCAACTTCCAGCCTGCTGCTGGATGCTGTGCCAAAAACACAACGCATCTGGGTTGGTAGGTGACAGCGGGTCATGGAGAGATGCTGGAAGTCCATTTTGCTTTTATTAGAAGGGCCAGTGAGTTTAAAATTTCACCTCAAAAGGTGATCAATACCACCTAAGCAGGATTCCCTGTGTGCTTTCATAGGAAATTTATTCTACCATAACTCTAATCATGCAGTTGTGAAATAGCAATGAACAAGCTGCCGCTCTGCCCCCTTACCCAAATTATTCTCATCTATGGCAATTTTTGATCACTCCTCAGAGCAAGGAAAACTGTCATTTGAGTACTGGTCAGCATTGAATCTGCAGCCTGGATTCAAGATTTGGGTTGTCACTGCATTGTATCACGCAGTGCTCGGAGATCTCCTGCCTGTTTAGTAACGGGAATGTTTGCAGCGTTGATGTGTCCAGTGTCCTTAGGGACACAAGAGAACAGGAAGTATTTCTCATTTCACTGGCGTTCGAAGACTTGTCTTCTAGCTGAAGGACGATATTTGTTGACTGATTTCCTCCCGTGGAGTGGGAGTGACAGCTTGAATTGCAGCTGGAGGTGGAAGGAGCTGTGCCCGGAGCAGCGCAAGGGTGACGAGACAGAGGTCTGGCCATCTGGCATCATTTGATCCTTGCATTAGTCTCTTGGGTTTGAAAGCTTCCAGAAACACATTGCTCATTCAGCCTTTCTGGACCAAGCTCCAACAGGAGCATGTTCCCCTGCCATTGACTGGGGGCTGCTTGTGAATCCCTGTGGATTTTGGCACAGGTCTCTGAAGATATTTGGATATTTTAACTTTGATTGAATATTGGTCACCTAATGCATTTGTGCTCCCTAAGAATACCGAGTCCATCTGAAAAATACTTAGCTCCTTTCTGCTGGGTGCTGGTAAAAGGACCGCCTGGTTAAGCACTCCTACCCCACGCTATTAGAATATACTGACATGGCGTGTGGATTGCCCCGATGAGCACCAGGGCTTCCCAGCAGCAGTGGGAACATCTCGTCCCTTTGATGCGGGGTGGAGCGGTTCCCTCTGGCAGCCGTTACCCAGGTCTGGAAACCAACCCTGGTGTCGTGGGCTCCCCACCCTCCTCCTTCCCCTCCCAGAGGAAGGGGCTGTGGTTTTTCCAGCTGTGGAACAGGAAAGGAATAGGGGATCCTGTTTACCTACCCACTGAGCTGCTCACGTCTATTTTGACATTCCTCCCTGCGACATGCTGCTTATCGCTGTGGCGCCTCGTTTGCCAGCTCTCCCACCTCTGCTGTGCCCTCTGGAATGAGCTGCTCCATGGAGCATCGTGTGTGGAGATCCTGCGATGCCGCAGCTGAGGTGCTGGAAGGGGCTTCAAAACCCAGCAGGCTGATTCGAAGGGTTGGAACGCCGGCACTGGTTGTTGTCTAATTGGGAGGTGAAAATAACAGCTTTATCACCACAGGCCATGGGGTCTTGGGACTGGGGGGGCAAAAGAAGGATATTGATTCACACTGCAGTGAGCAAAGTTGGTCTTGAAGTTTTGCCTTGTCCCAAAGCAGTTTCTGTCTTAGATCCCAATACCATCCAACTCGATATCGGCCCCTTGGAAGGTGTCGGATAGTGTCTGACCTGTGCATGGACATGGAGGTCTGGTGAGACTCATGCAAAGCCTCAGCTACGTTCATTCTCACTAAAATACGAGAGGACGTTGGGCACTGGCTGTTTTGTTGTGGACATCCCTGTGCTCGTGTTGGGAGGTCTGAATTCTCCGCAGCGCCGGTAGAAGCCTGCCGCGTGGCAGACCTGCTGGGTGGGAGGCTGCCTTCCCACCATGGGCAGGAGATGGTCCCGAAGCAGGAGAACCAGGAGCGTCTCCAGTGCAGGGGGCTTGGAGCGCTCTGTGTGCTCCTGATGCTGCCAGAGGGTCTCGCTTCTGCACGGGGGCGATTTGTCTCGTCGTTACGGCTCCGAGGGCTGGTGGCGAAGGCAAGCGGGGTGACAGAGCTGCGACTGGGGGGTTTGTGGCTGGAAATGCTTGTGGGGTGGGTGAAAGGAAAGCTGGAGGTCTCCTTGCCCGGAGCAGGATACCCACGATGCCGGAGCAGGGGGAGCGGTGCATCCGGCCCCGGGACAGCCGCCTCAAGCCAGGAAAATCTGCTGAGATGTGGCCTGGTTGGTGGTGTACAGAGGGATGGCGTTAAATGCCGACTTGTGGGCTGAGGGATTTAACCTGAGCAAAAAAGTTGGGGGCTGAGGGTAGGTACTCGCAAACTTTGGAAAGCAAACGTGTATCCCTGCTTGTGCGTCCCCTGGGATGCGCACGGCTCTGGAAAGCAGCGGGACTGGCAGGAACGCATGGGGACCGTGGCCAGGGCGGCCTTCTCCAAGCTTTTTACTCTTGTCGTTGCCCTTGGGGAGCGAGTCCTTCCCGTGGGGTGTGGGGAGAGCGGGTGTGCGCGGGGCTCCGTGGGACGTTCTGCCCCGCCAGCCTGGCTGCATCCCGCTGCAAAGCCACTTGCACCAGCTGGCCCCGTAGCCCACGAGAAGCTCCGTAGCCGTGCTGTGCGTGGCAGAGGGTTTTCGGGTGGCGGTTAACGAGTGACCGGTGGAGCAGGAGCCCAGGCACCCAGCAAGTCACTGGGTGGCCGCGTTTAACTAAAATTAGCCCTCTATCAGTGGTGGTGGCAGCTGTGTGTAACAGCAAACTCATCTCGCGGGGGAGAGGATTTGCTGGAGGAGATGATGGCTCCCAGGTGCCCTGGCTGGTGCAGATACCAGGATCCGTATCAGGCTTCCCTTGGGAAGGCAGGCACGGTGCCCCTGGGGTGTGCACGCATCGTGTTTCCGCAGGATTCAGCTCTGGGCACATCCCGGGGTGAGCAGCGACGTGTCCTGCCTTAGTCCAAGTGCTGGTTTATATCAGGGACCACATAACCCCACCGGCTTGCGTCCTCGGAGCGGGATGCTTGGGCACCTGCACACGGGCACAGCTGGTGGTGCATCCCAGTCCCCTTCCTGCTGGCTGGACTGGGCTGAGCCAAGAGCCTTGGTCTGGCAACGCGGCTTCGCCCTGCCCGTAATCGGGACAAGCTGCCCGGTGCAGGGAGAGCGGCGCTGCCGACAGGCACTGAGCATCACTCACTCGATTTAATTAAATTTTGGGGGGCTTTTTTTAATGTTTTTTTTTGTTTGGGGTTTGGGTTTTTTTTGGTTTTTTTTTTTGGACAGCTGCATAGTTGGGAAAGTAAGCTGGGGAGGGAAGCTGTCCTTGTTTAAAAGGGTCTACCCATAGCCTGTAAATCTGGGGCAGATCCGCTGGTACAAGCTTTGTGCAACCCTGCTAAGGAAAGCAAGCATAAATGTCACTTTATAGCTGTTCTGCTTCGTTCAATGAATCTGGATCAGTGTCTCTCTCCCTCCTAATCAGGTTAGTTGTCTTTTGATCTACCCCTGTTAGGGGAAACCTAAACTGATTTAGCTATTCCTCTCCATTTTCCATTTGCCTGATGGCTCTTTCCACAAGGCCATCTCTGCTCTACCCTAATGACTGTTAAATTGTCTGATGCTGTAGCAGGTGACACTCTGGTATATGACTTTGTAAATCTTAGCCAATATTCACTGGGAATTTTTTGCCAGATGTTTTGTTTCGTTTTTGGGGAGATTAGTTTTAAATTGGCAAATGCACTAGATTTAAGGAGAAGACAGCTACTAGCTGTCAAAAAGAAAACACTAATTATCAATCATGTTTTATTGAGCCTCTGTTGAATGGGTTTGCCGTAGAAAACATCATTTTCTCGTACTGTATCTTCAGGAAATCTGATTTTAGTGAGTTCTTCTCTCTCCATAATGGTGACGTATGCTAGAGCTTGAAAGAGAGGAAAAATTAGCTCAGGGTTAAAATCTGTAACAGCCTGGAATTTAAATCACCTGTTTTTAAGAGCACAAACCCATTATCTGTGCTGGTGTTCCATAAAATCATCGCAGATGTGCATTCCTTGTCGCTTCTGCGTGTAAGCCCTGTCTACGCACGTGATTTACAGCGCTCTCCCGGCCGCAGCAGGGTCTAGTGAACGTGGTGGCTTGTTTGTTTGCTCTGAGCAGGCCCCCGGTTTGAAAATGAGCCTCGAGTTACTGCGAGAGGAGATAAGAATAGTTGGGGGAAATTTCAGTGTTCCTGCCTCGCTCCGGGGCTTGGCTGCGGTGCGGTGCTTCCCGTGACTCACAGCGGCAGCGAGGCACCGGCTTCCTCTGAAATCACCCGGGTTTTGCAAAGCTGCCGGTACGGTCGTTAAGTAAATCAAGGTTTTTTGGTGAGTTATTCTCCGCTACAGTTGCGTGCGATGTCTAAAATATATCTCGCCGGGCTCCTGTTGTCTTTAACGCACTCGACTGCCTGGAAAGGCAGGTGGAGGCGAAGGAGCATCTTCCAGAGAGGCTCAGGTCGCCCCTTCCTGACTCCAAGCTGGCTTCATTCTTCTCTCGTGATAAGGGGTCAGCAGTTGTTATCAGGCTATTTTTCTTGTGAGAGGGAAGTGTTATCTGTGAGGGGAGATGCGGTATCCTGTGTGACACGGACATGTGGGAGCTGATCCAGAAACGTGGCTGAAGGGTGGGTCTGCGTATTCTGGCCCCTGTTCTCTCACTGCTGGTTTAGTCATAGAATCACTGAATGGTTTGGGCTGGAAGGGACCTTAAAGATCATCTAGTCCCACCCCTCTGCCCTGGGCAGGGACACCTCCCACCAGACCAGGCTGTTCCAAGCCCCGTCCAACCTGGCCTTGAACCTCCAGGGATGGGGCAGCCACAGCTTCTCTGGGCAACCCCAGCCAGGGGCTCACCACCCTCACAGGCAACAGTTTCTTCCTGATATCTAGTATAAATCTGCCCTCTTCCAGTTTGAAGCCGTTACCCCTTGTCCTATCACTACGTGTCCTTGTAAAAAGTCCCACCCCAGCTTTCCTTTAGCCCCCTTTCAGATTCTGGAAGGCTGCTGTAAGCTCTCCCCGGAGCCTTCTCTTCTCCAGGCTGAACAACCCCAACTCTCCCAGCCTGTCCTCCCAGCAGAGGGGCTCCAGCCCTTGGATCATCTTCATGACTCTTCTCTGGCCCCACTGCAACAGGTCCATGTACTTCTGATGTTGAGGGCTCCAGAGCTGGACACAGGATTCCCAGCGGTCTCTCCAGAACCCCCTCCCTGGCCCCGCTGCCCACGCTGTGGGGATGCAGCCCAGGGTGCTGGTGGGTTCTGGGCTGCCAGCGCACAGTGCCGGCTCCTGTGGAGCTTCTCATCCACCAACACCCCCAAGTCCTTCTCCTCAGGGCTGCTCTCCATCCATTCGCTGCCCAGCCTGCATTTGTGCTGGGGTACATGCTTTGTCAACAGCAAACTTCTCCGTATTTCCATTGGGAATATTGGAAAGGAAGGGACTGACAGACAAGAAGTTGGAGAAACCTTGTAATTCAAATCTAGTCCACTATCTGAAGAAACTCCTTGATTTAAATACTCTGGGGTGGAGGAGGGAGGGACTAGATGGTTGCAAAGCATTCTAAAACTGCCAACAGTATAAGGACCTCTTTATGAGAGCTCCTGCTTCTCCCACAGTTCCTTGAAGAACATCTTTCTAAAGCTCTTGGATTTTTACTGCAGAGTAGAAATCCAAGGGAGGGTTTGCACATCTTGCCCAGCTACTCTGGGGCTCGGGTCTGCCTGAGTTCCCACCTGACTGGGGCTCTCATGACTGGTGCTGGTGGGCTGGTGCTGGAGGTGGCTTTGCTTTACATCTTGTGCGCTTCCCACGGTGACTCTGCAGATCACAGCCACCGTGATTTGTTCCTCTCCACCTGCAGTGGGGATGGCCTCGCCTGAACCTCGCCTGCGTGTGCCGAGCGTTCACCTCCGCTTTAATGGATGTTTTATTTACTCGAAATCCCTGGTGCGCGTCTTCTCCTTTTTAATCTCCTTGATGCTGCTGTGCATTACGGGTACAAAACGCATCAAACCAATTTGGTTTATTGGGTCTGTCTAGAGAAACAACCCACTTGAGGAACAGTCCCATCATGGATCAAGGCTTCAGTAGTGAAGAGGTTAATGCGGTCTGTCCCGAAAACTATCTGTGCCTCATGCCAAGCCTGATTGTCATCTCGCTCCTTTTAGCCCCCGCAGTTGTTCTGTCCCCAGAGCACCGCATGTGGCCATTTGATCCATGAGGGATGCATGTTTGTTGGGAAACTGTCGCTTGCTTCAGCGCTCCTAGTGCCCTGTTAGGTGGAAGAGGTAGCTCCAGAGCCTGCTCTTCCATCTTGTGTTCTTCAACCCAAAGTATGCGGTGATGCGTGGAGATCTTGGCCAGCAAGATATACCCCGTCCCTTAGGAACAGGTTGCACAAATTATGCAATTTATGCAACCAGGACCCATTTTAACGTGCTTTTTTCTGGTCATCCCCTTCTTCCCAGTGTGCTGGGTGGAGGAAAGGAAATGGTCCTGTCGGGGCACGGAGCCAGCCAGAGGTTACAGCTGTAAGAGCAGGCAGAAGAAGTGTGTGGCCTTCACATGCTTATTTTTCAAAGAGGAATAGCTAGAATTTGGTTCAAGGTTTGTAGGTCAGGTTTCCATTATACAACTGTGCTGCTTGCAGCTGCTCGTGTGAGATCCTGACCTCGTTGGATGCTCCTGGCCTGGTGGGCTCCTTTCCTTAGGAATTATTCTTCATGATGAGAGGTACAGAAACAAACAGGATTTCTCTGTTGTCACGCTAACTGGGGTGGTAATGGAGGCTTGGAGTGGGATTTGCTTCAGTCTGTGAAACGCGGGCAACGTCCCAGAAGCATTTGTTACAAACAGCTGCTTGGAAAGAAATCAAACTTTTTTTAAGACTGTGTTTTTTCCAGACAAAGGTAGGACCAAAAACAATTGAAGAGGGATCTTAAAATTGATTGTGGATCTAGCAACAAGGATCAGGTCTCCCAAAACAGCTACAAGCACTCTTGACTCAAGTCCCGCTGAGCATGTGGATCTTTGCCCACGTTTGAAGGACAGAACTGCTTGCGTGAGGAAGTTTGGTGAGCAAGAGTGCAACCCTCCCATTTCATTTCACAAGGGGTAAAATGGTCCATGGTGTCCCCAGGGACCAGAGCACTTTGATGCCTGCCCTCACGGTGACCTGTAAGGGCCCCGTCACCCTGGCTAGCCAGTGCCCCGCTCCCATCCTTGAGGGACTTGCTCTTGAAAATGGTGTTGAGTAAGATGCTACGGACCTCTTTTGGGTGTTGGTCGGCAGAAAAATATGTGTTCTTTCATCAGAAGCTGCCAAACTTGCTCAGTTTTACTCAGTGCTGGAAATCCTGAATTTTGGGTTTAGGAGCAGGGTAAAGCAGACAGGTGCTGGATCTGCCCAGGTGGTTGCATGGGACTGCACATCTTCGTGGTACTGTGCCTAAGCCCCAAACCAACTCCTGGCTCCCTGTGCTGTCACTGGGATCCGCCTCTGCCACCTGTAATTAGTGCTGTCAGCAGGGCTGTGTAAGCAGCCACTTAAGCATTAATTACTTTAATGAACTTACTAAGGTGGGTTTAGCTACTGAAGCATTTTGTTGTTACTATAAATTTTTAAGTCAAAATATTAGATGGTGGAATCAGTGGGAGATGATGCAAGGCTTGAGCCTGGCTTTCCTCTTGTCTTGATGTTCAAAGTGTGGGGTTTTTTTAGGTAATATAACCATGCGGGTTTTTTCTCCTCTGTTGCACAGAAGCAGCCGTGGCAGGAGAGCAGAAGGAGGCTCTCTCTCCGTTTGCTCGTACGTAGGTGTAAGAGATGGAGCGAGTACAGGGCCACCTGCCATTCAGCCCCAGAAGATGGATGTCACCTTTCTCGGGTTGTGACAGCTAAAAGGCGGCCCATGATGCGTGGGCTCTTGGAGTTTTAAATATGTAATGGAAAAACCTCCCTGATGTGAGGGATCTGCCGGTGAGGGAGCTCTCTTATAAGCAAACAGGATGGAATAAAAAGGTTCATTAACAAAACTGGGTTTAATACAGAAGTAAGCAGTTTTCACCACTGTGGAGAGGAGAACGGTCCTGCCATCGCTAATGGCAAAACTTAATGGAGAATTTTAATGACTGCTAATTATTTTGAAAACTGCTGTTTTCTTGGGAAATGCAATATACTTTGGCAAACTGAAGCTTTTCTCCACTGCTGCAGAAAGAAAAACTATACTTTTTCTGAGGTGACTCTTGCTGAAGAGGGTACGGGAGGCATTTGACTCGCAGTACTAATGTGGAGAGTGGGACAGGGTCTTTCATCCAGGACAGGAAACCTCTCAAAGGCATGAATGGAGAGAAGTGGGATATATCGTACTCTCCTTGCTCCCTGCTGTTGCCTGCTACTCCTTGTTCTCAGCACCGAGGAGTTACGTCTTCAGTGTTCATTGTTCTGATAAATGGGATGCTTTAAACCTGTGTAAGACCTCTAGGAATTAAGTGGTGGGTTTTTTTCTATTTGGTGGTTTAAACTATGTATTTTGTTAGTATAAGCTCAGCGTGTAAGTACAAAGCAAAATAAAAAATAATCACTGCACATGCTGAGACTAAAGTGCTCATCTCAGAGAGGGGATGAAACATCAGTGACCTGGTCTGAAGCACCAGGGCAAAGCATGTTCTGGAGGAGAATTTCATCTCTTTTCCGCTTTACATTAAGCATTCACTAATGAGGCCAGAGACCCCCAGCCTGACCCTGCAGGCTGTTAGAGCCGTCATGTAAGTGTTGGGAGTCTTGAGCTCCATGCCCAGTGGGAGCTGTGCCGCTGGGTTTGGACCCCAGACCTCCCTCCTGCGAGGGAGCGTCCCCGGTCCCCTGCCACCGCAGACATAACTCCTCTGCAGCCTGTGAAAGGGTTTTCTCTCTGATCTGATCTGAAGGGTTTTCTGAATTCAAGTCATAGTCTGTAGATGAAAGTGCTCTAAGCTGACTGAGACGGCTCTTGAAAGCAAAGGAGCCACTCACTAAAGCTGAAAATGCTCCCGACCCTGCGCGCGGTTTCTTTCTTCGCTGCGCAGGAGGCTCGGCACAGGGAGAGCTGCTGGCACAAGCTGTCTTGGTCAGTGGTCGCATGGGGGTGTCACTTTGGTGTCTGGGGATGTGGCAGGGTTGAGTGAAGGCAACAAGTTGGACTTTTTCTTTTTTTTTCTCTTTCTGAAAAGCCTAACTGACAAGCTCTCAGCTGCTTGCCCAGGGGGGGCTAACCTCCCAGCAACCACACTGCTGCGTTGCATCATCCCGCCTGGGAACACTCATCTCCTGCTACTTGAGGTGGAGGGAAGCAGAAATGACATAGAACTCATGAGAGAAGAAGTCCAAGAGAGTTGTCAAGTTTGCGTGATGGGGCAGGTGACATAAATATTATGCAAAGTACTTGACAGTCAGGTTATAGGTGAACCCAGGTCGTATCATCGCATGCCCACTTGTTTTGACCTAATTTAAAAGTCTCTGAGGAGTCATGGAAGGGATTTTCATTCCTTCTCCAATGAAATGAGGAAATGTTAAGGAAATGAACTGTTTGTCCACAATTCTTGATCATGGGGCTCTTTCCCCCCCCCCCCCCTTTTTTTTTTCCCTAACTTGGATGCTCAAGGTAACAGGGCTTAAATTTGGATTGCATGACTAGAAACCTGCAGCAAGTTTATGCCGTGATCTTTATTGAGCAGACCAGCCTCAAGTGGATCAGGCCCAGGGCCCACGAGGTGGATGGTCTCCAGCTTCAGTTCCCGGCTGGGGGGACTAGTGTCCTCTGTGCACAGCAGCCATCACACGGGTTTCCTTATATACCTTCTGTCAGGCCTGTCTCATTGATTATAATTATTACTGTAGCTGTGAAAAACCTGCATTTCTGCCAAGCTCAGGTGCTAACTTCAGATTCAACTCTTAAATGTCTGAGCTGGTTTCCATGCGGTGCCGAATACCTGCCATGATGTTCACAGATCAACTCTCCTGACTTCTCTGACGCAGGTTTCTTGGTTGCCAAGGGCAGGTAGAGCAGTGCCTGTGGCTCTCTAATCTCTTTGGTTATGTTCAAAACAAATTTGCAGCACGGAGAGTTGGGGTGCACAGGTATTTCTTGGAAATACCCCAGCTTGCTCTGTGGTGGTACAAGGATCTCCCATGCCCCTCCAGGCTGGATCCCATGAAGGGGCAGTGTGTTGTTGGCTGTGGGACTTGGTGCTGTTGCTCGGTGGCCTGTGACAGCCGCCCCCTGCATTTGTGCCCCGTGCTGGCATCAGGCTGCTGCGGGAGCGATGCTGGGCATCGGGGATTCCTTTGGGATTGGAGGTGTTTGACCTGGAGAGAGAATAGAATGTGCTTTTTTTGTTAGTACAAAAAATAATTTCTTGACTGCATGATTTGTCTGCGTGTGATAGTTGCTGAGATGAAGCCTGAAAGAGAAGTGGTTTGAAACTCTGGGGGAAAAATTGGGATTTGATCGGCCCTGAAAGCTTGCACAGTTCTTAGGCTTGCAAGAGAGGAGATATAAAAGAGGTTGTCCCAGCTGGATTGCTGGTGAAGATCGCAGAATCACAGAATCACTTGGGTTGGAAGAGACCTTCAAGATCATCGAGTCCAACCATAAACCTACACTGCCAAAACCACCCCTAACCCATGTCCCTCAGCACCACGTCCACCCATCTTTTAAATACCTCCAGGGACGGCAATTCCACCACCTCCCTGGGCAGCCTGTTCCAATGCCTGATAACCCTTTTGGTAAAGAAGTTTTTCCTAATATCCAACCTAAACCTCCCCTGGCACAACTTGAGGCCATAAAGCTGGTTGTAAAACGTAGGCTTGGTGACCAAATGTGCCTCATTCTCCACCTTGGTGATGACGTTGTTCCTCATTTGTAATTAAATGAAGTGTGCTGCTGCACCGCAAGCCTTTCGGATCACCTCGCTCCCCCACCTCTCGCGACTCGCTCTCCTCGGCCAGCCCAGGTCCATGGTGTGGTCAGCAAACGGGTCCGAGTCGAGCAGTGGAGACGTTCCCGAGGGAGCAATACCAACTGAGAGCTGCTGCTGAGCCACGGCTTCCCTTTCTTTTAAAAATACCCACGGACGCAATTAGTGAACTCTGCCAAATACAAGGTTCACCATGGGGTCTGGTTGCCGTCGAAGCTGTTAGCATTGAGACTTCAGCTGCTTTGTCCTGTTCCTCTCGGCTGAACAGCCAAGAGGACGGGGAAGAGGAATGGAGAGTTTTCTTGTGCTTGGAGGGTGGAGCTGGGACCTGGGACTCAAGGGCACTGTCACAGCTGTGCCATGGACTGTCACTGTGACCTTGGCAAAGAAACCTTAGCCTCCAGAGTCTTGGTCTAACTCGGGCTGAGATGTCACATCTGTGAAACGAGGCGAATACTGATTGTAAAATCCCGGGAGACAGCCTGAAGCTCGCTCTGGCAATGGCAGCAGCGCTTTTGGAGATCTCAGGATGAAAGGCTCCGTTGAAATTCAAATTTCTGGTTCGTGTAAAATTTGCTGCTGAATAATTACAGGTTGCGAAAACAGAAGGGCTGCTGAGGATCAGCCGGTGCTTCTCCGGTGAAGTTCAGGTTGCTGCTGAACTCGCCTGAAAGTTTTCTTTCTGTAGCGTTTGCTTTTTAAAAGGAAACCACAATTTCTCTTCATTTGACCAAAAAAAAATAAAGAAAGGGGGAGGACTTTCTGCTAGTGTGGACGCTTCCCTTCCAGCACTGTGCGGCAACGCGGCGTTTCCAGTAAGAAAGGGTGCTGGTGAGCAGGGGCTGATGTGTTGGACTTTAACTCCTGGCGTGTCCCGTGCTGTCCCCTATGCAGGGTGATGGTGTGGGGACACATCTGGGCTGGGTGTCACCTGGGGGCTGGCACCGGCTCCTGCTGCCACCGCGTCGCACAGAGCTGCTTTTGAGAGGGCTGCGTTGCAGCTCCTGGCACACCGTGCTCTGTTTAGACCTTGGCTACATGGCACCCTGTTCCATGAACGCAGTGATCCGCGGGAGCAGACCTAAGGATGTGATTTGGTCCTGTTTCTCTTGAAGATTCTCATCCCCAATGTACATATCCTAAAGGGAGAGAAAGTTGCAGAGCCGGGGGGAAAAGCCCAAAATGTGCAGACGGAGGTCAGGGTGGACGCTGCTGAGCGTGGGGAATGTACTGAAACAGCAGCTGGAGGTTCTCTGAACACCAGGGATGTCTTTAGAGGTTGGAGAGAAAAAGGGTCTCTGGAGTGGGGCAGAGAGGGGGGAGAGCCCAGGCTGCAGTCAGCAGGCTGTCGCTGCGGGGAATGGTTTGGAATTAATTCAGGGCAGCTTGAAAACCAGATAAATGTTTCCCCACCCCTCCACCAAAACCTCTTTTCCGTTACTCTAAATAGAAAGTTTCCTGTTTTATAATTGAAACTCTTAAAAACAGTCGTGTGGTTCAGGTCAACGTACAGCTGCTGAGCTGAGGCCGTGAGATGTCTGAAATATGAGCTGGGGCAGAGGCTGTTGACTCTGGAACCTAATAACACTTTCAAATGGCAGTAAGAACTATTTCCTGCTACCCAGAACACCTTAGAGTGTCCTCTTGCAAACACTGGCAGGCTGGCTCTGCCGGGAGCTTGGGGGAGGTATTGCAATTCTGCTCCTCAGGCACTGATTGCATGTTATTATTGTGTTAATGCAAATGGAGAAGCTTTTCATGTTCTCAGCTGCAAAAGTTTACATCCTGACACCCTTGCTCCCTTTTAACAAAATGCTTCTTAAGCTGTAATTTCTATTAAAGCCAATTAATTTTTTTGCTGCATTTCCTTTTTGGTGCCCTGAAAGATTTATTTCCTAACAGGCTTAGTATAAACATCACAGGTGACCCCTGCTGCAAGCCTCAGTAGATAGGTTTTGGTCCAGTACATCAAAAGTAGGTTTTGAACAGGTTTCGAAGTGGGATCCTCTGTGCTACTTAGATAAAAGGCTTTGATGTTGTGTTGTGTGAATGGATTTGCAGGTGTTGTCATGACTTCCACGAAGAGCTTTTTGTAGGAAGGAAGCTGGAAGTAGCCAGAGCACTAGGAGGACGGGAGGTCCTGGTGGAGCATTTACTGACTCTGTAGGTGCCCTTCATCTAACTCTGCCTGAAACGTGAAGGGAAGTGAGATGTGTTGGTGGCCTGCTCGCCCCCACCCAACCCAACATTTCGGGTGCTAACTCAAGAGATGGGGGATGCAGGTTCCTATTGAGCCTCTGCTGGAGGACATGGCTGTCCCTCCTCTCTCACCTTCCCTTGGTGTTCCCTGCTCAGACCGCTGGCTCGTGTGGCTCCGTCCACAGCGGGATGATTCCCTCCACCCGTTGTCCGTGCCTTCTGCTGAGCACCATCGCACCCAAAAAGCCAGCATTGCTCTGCTCATCACTACAGCTTCTGAGCCACCCTTGGGAATCTTGGCCTTGGTGGTCTCCTTGATCCATACCTCCAGAAGTCTGACTTAAACTTCTTTTTTTTTTTCTTTTTTCTTTTAGTACCCCTTAAATACCTATGCCAAAATGCCTCCTAGAGAGAGGAGAGGCTCTTTGTCGGCCCAGGTGTCACTGTCGCAATGATACTGGGGAATCTGCTTTCCTGGCTCCCTGCCCACAGAAATCCTGCTGAAGGCAGCGGAGCCCGAAGGTTATATAAAACACTTATCCCTTTTAAAGCCCATCATCTGTTTAAAAACCACACCAAAATGATTTACGTATTATTCCAATAACAAATGAGGAATGGGAAACCAAGAAAGCAATCTCTGGCTTTAGCTTTCCTTTATGGTATCTCCTGCGCGGACCAATTTCACTGTTATTCTGACCAGGAGGAGAGGATGAGGATTCTTTTGAACATGATGCTGCATCCTTTGGAAAAGCTTGTCAGGTGGCAGAATCCCTTATTTTCCCTACTGAAATGAATTTGGCTTTGTTTCTGCTGCGTCCTCTGAGCATTGCCGGTTGCAGGTGGGTAACTTGCACACTGTTACTTATCCGAGTAATCCCAGGCGGATGGCAGCCATTAAAGGAAAAGATGCCTTAGCATCGCTAGCGCTAAGTGGATTATTGGAGCCTGACGTCCTGGTCATGCAGAATGAGGGAGCTGTGGGATGCAGTCGGGTTTGGGCGCCTGGCCATGGCCCATTTATCCAAGGCACAGCTGTAGGTGGCTGTTCCCTTACGGCATTCCTGTTGGTGCTCTGGCACGGCAATGATGGATGGGGGTCCAAGCGTAACGCAAAAATTGAAATAGACACAAAGAAGGGGGAAAAGAATTGGGCCCTATGCGTTAAATAAATGCGTGAGCTGATGACAACTCTCGCTTGTCGCCAGAATAAAACTTGCTGGACGAACTGGGCCCCCAGGCTCCGCGGGAAGAGCCTGCCGTGGGAAGCGGGCTCCGTGGGGCTGAGGAAGGGTGCGCCCTCTTCAGCAAGAAGCATCAAAATCAGAAATAGGTTTTCCCCAGGAGAAGCACAACCTGGGCTGAGCGTAGCTGCATGAGACGTCCCTGCCCGTGTGGACACGGCACGAAGCAGATGGGGGCTCTGCTGGCCTCTCTCCAAACTTCCCAGATTTTGTGGGTGTATTGAAAGGAACGTGTGTGCCCGGCTAAAAACTAGGTGGGAGGTGTCTTCGCAGGCTTTGAACCTTCCCGAGAAAGCTTGGTGATCAGTCATGATGGGAAGCCTCAGTTGCTAGCTCAGCAGGCAAACTGGGCCATATTTATTTTTAGGTGTACTAAATGTTTGAAGCTGTCTGGGTTGGGGGCGGGGGGAAGCGCGTTGTTTTCTGTGGGGGTTTTTTGTCTTCCAGAAAGCTTTAGGGAGCTGCAGAGTTTATCAATGGACCAGGACGGGCTCCGAGTTGCACGTTGCAGGGAGCGGAGGATAAGGCCGGGGAAGTTCATCCCGTTATTGCTGAGGGTTTCGATATGCCCTTAAATGTGAATATCAGGGTATGCTGCATTAGGAAGCTGGATGTTTCGCTGGCAGAGCGCTCATAACTTCAGTGCTGTTTTCCTGGCAATGTTTTTGCTGTGTAGTAAAGAAAACGTAGCGGTAAAAATGCGGCTTTGACATAGCAGAGCCCACGCGCCCGTGCCTGGCAGGCTGGGGGTCGGTCCTTGTAGACCTTCGCCAACACACCTCCACGGCGCAGACACCATCAGCATCTCACCACGGGTAAAGCTGGGAAGAGTTTCTTCCGCGTCGCTGGGTTTGTGACTACAGCTACGTTCGGGTGGGAGTGCTTCCAGCGATGTGTAAAAGCGTGCGCCTTAATCCAAGTGAAACTTCTCTTCATTTTATTCCGTGAGATGTAGCACGAACATCCCAGAATTATTCTACTGCCGTAGAGACCTTGGTGCAAGAGCAGCTTTTAAAGGCAGCCTGAGAACCAGAAAGTGAACTAGGAGAGTTTAAGTATTTTCAGAAAGAAATCATTGAGCGCAAAGGATCAAGATAAACCTGGATTTTTAAAAACCAACGGCCTGTGTGCATATGTTAACTCAGAGCACACAGGTAAGCCGGCTTGCCGGTATGGATAGTTTGCTGCTATATATTTTTGGGAGGAATTGGGACCTCCTATGAGAAGGGTGTTTGGGTCCCCCCCCCCCCCCCAGTATCCATATCAGTTTCAGCTGGCTTTTTCTCTTATGAGTTATTAATACTTGAGGTATGCAAAAGCTGGGTATAGAGGGGAGTGTAATAGTATCCAGAGTTTTATGGTGTAGCTTATTGACTTATGGGGTACTGCACTGACAAAGGCATTTTTTCTCCATGGAGAACTCTTATCTGGTTTAGGAACTTTTCTGGAAAAGCTGTTTCTAGCGTAAACTCAGTGGGAAGTAACACTGATGAAAAATAATAGCGCTGTAATATCGCTTTAGGTGAGAGCGCCGATTACTCTGTATTGGGTTTTCCTTAGGGCCTTTGCAGTGGGGGTTTTTTTTTTTTGTCTTCCCCCTGATTTATAGATTTTGGGGAGAATAAGCAAGGCTTGGACATGCTTGGGAGGAGAAGGAGCTCCTGAGAAGTGGGTTTGTTGTGTTTGGGGAGGAGAATCTGTCTGAGGCTGCCCCAGGACATGTGATGGAGGGTGACTTAAAACCTAGGATGTATTTTCACAGCTGTTGCGGGAGCTTTTTCCATTTAACACAGCACAGATGTGAATGATAAAATATAAATCGAAGATTAACGCACACCATCTTGGCGTGTGAGAGGTTCAATTATAGGCAGAGCAAGCAGAATAATGGAAAATACATTTGAGTGATTGTTCAGTTAATATAATTTGCAATGAATTATTCACAACAGTTTGTTCACCCAGCTCTCATTGTAATCATTTTCATTCCTTCATTTGCTATGCGTTCGAAATGGCTTCCCACAACTTGTGCTTGACATGTAGTGAAGTATATCCACGCATCCAGCCCCTTCTCCCCACCTGCCCCCCGCCTACGTGCACAGGAGGACAGATTTTAAAGAGCTCAGCATTCCAGGCACTGAGCTCTCTGTAAGAAGTTAAGCATAAGTGTTAAAGTGGGGGCTGCTGCCTGCTGAACCCCCTGATCTGACCCATAAAAGCCCCTTCTTTTGGGCTTGGGGTGACCTGAGCTCGCAGAGGGGGGTTCAGAGGACCCGTTTCCACGCTAAACCTTCCTTTCCCGAGCGATGTGCCGAGGCTCGAGCCGACAGAAGGCGATCAGCTGGTGTCGAGCGATTCATCTGCGTCCTTGTGAGCCGAAGCGTGTGCTTCCTACCTGTACGGCATCACTCGTGCCCGGAGGTGGGAGGAGAAGGTGCTGGGCTTTGCAGCGAGGCGTGCGGCACCATCAGGCTTGCAGAGAAGCGCTGTGCTTGCTCAGGTCCCCGTCCCGTATGTTGTGCATTAGGCAGCGGAGCGGGTCAGTGGCAGCGCCCGCATCCCTGAGCTGAAGGTCTGGCTTCCAGCGCTGTGAAGTGTCACAGTTGTGCCCCCACTCCGCCCCAGCCTTTTCCTATTCTTAAGGCACTGGAAAACCCATAAATCACATTTCTCCTGAAGCTTATCAGGAAGGAGGACTTACTCTTCCTGGACATGTGAGAGGAGCTGTTCCTGGATTGTGGGCATAGGGGAGATCCATGTCCTCCCTCCACGTCCCTCTGCAGGTCTGCCCACAGGGAGCGGGGGGTGATGAAGCTGCTCTTTGCCACCCCGTGCCCTGCTGCTGGGGGGGTGGCAGGAATCGGGGCTGCGTTCAGCTACGAGCTTGGTGGGACGCTGGGTAAATCCCCTCGCTTGTAAAAGGGGGGCATGTGTCATAGGAAATCGCGGTTCTTGGAGAATTCTGCCTAGCTGTTGGGATTTGTTGTCTGGAGCATGAGGCAACATCCCTCTGTCTGTGGAGAAAAGAGCCCGGACTCGTTGCTGCCCAGCCCTGCGCTCCCCTGCCGAACCCCGAGATGGAGACTTCAGCTGAGGACTGCTTGGGGAGGAGTTTGATGTCTCCGTCAAGCCGTGTTTGCTTGGACTCATTGGTACCACATCCATATCCAGCTTCATGACCTGGCTTTTCTGTGCTCTTTTCTGGTGTCTTGTGGTGGTCAGTCATCAGTGTGTTGGGAGATACTGGGAAATGTTTTGAGGGCTGTGGTGAGCTGGTCCCAAGGGCAGATGGGAGCCAAGGGGAGGTACACCGCCAACGTGAGGGCTGCTGCTGAGGTCAGTGGAGTATTCAAAGCTGCTTTAGGGTAAGATAAATCCTTCTCTGAATCTTAACCCTTCAAGGACTCTTACAAGCTCTGTCAAGCCGTGGTTGCAGAGCCTTCAACATAAAACCCCATGCTCCAAAACAAGCTGGGATTTATGCTACCGCTTTTTCCCATGGTGGGACAGCACTTGTAAGGTTAATCTGCCAGCATCTACTTGTCCAAATCTCCATAATCGGGCAAAACATGATTATGGAGCTGCGTGTCATTAGTACACAATGGCTTTTAAATGACTGAGATTGAATTAGAACCCTAATGGCAGAGCATCCAACGTAAATAAGAGACAACCAGATCCGCTGGTGAATGACTCGCCTATCGCTCAGCTTGGATTAGGAGAGCAGGAGCTTGGGGCCGGCCAGAAACAGCAGAAGCACAGCCATTAAATTGGATATATTGGCTGGGGTTCGGCGCTGTTATTCCTGTCAAGCATGCGAGTGTCGGGGGGTGTGAGCTGGCTGTAGGAGGGGGCTTCCTGCACTGGCCTTGGAGCTGGAACAAACTTGGGCTCTTCAGGCTCGCTGTGGTGGGGGATGAGTTTTGTTCTGTGTCAGATTCGGCTTTTTTGTTATCAGTTTCGTCGAGGAGGTTTCAATGCCTTGAAATTATTTCCAGCCAACGTAAATTCCAGCGTTCGTTTCAGGTCGGGCGAAACACTCCTGTGAGAGAAAAGTGTTTTACTTCACTCCTGGCTGGTTTTGCCTTCCTGTGTGATAACATCAGAGCGGTGGCTTCCAAAGAAAATTTCACTTTGGTTTCCATTTGCCTTTCTGGCGAGCGCGTTTTCCAGATCTTTCAAACAAAGCTTCATAAATCAATATTGATGTCATTGTGGACGTGTTTTCCACATTCTGCTGTGGATGCCAGAAGCTCTCTGTCCCCAGGGATGGCTGATGTGCTGGGGAAGGAGCTCCCTCTAAACCGTGGGACAGAAGCAGAGGCCGCAGGATGCTTTGGGAGCGACCAGCCTTGCAGTCGTTTTGATCGCCAGCTCTGAAGATGATTATTGCCCTTTTAGCTTTGTTATCGTTCCTTGTTTTGCAGCTCTGGTTACCCTTAATGGTTGCATCTTTGCCAACAAATAAGACGGGACTTGAATATCTGTTGTTACCCTGGTCCCA
Source organism: Chionis minor (assembly GCA_013398295.1). NCBI lineage: Eukaryota > Metazoa > Chordata > Aves > Charadriiformes > Chionidae > Chionis > Chionis minor. Next base: position 177,342 of record VZSF01010918.1, read on the forward strand.
GGGAGATGATTACGAACCTCTGGCTTGTGCCTGTGCTGTCAGTGACATTTGAGGTGGGGAAAGCATTAGGTAGTGAAATCTCTGGAGAAAAAGCAGGAAATGTGGAAGTAAACAACAGAAGATGGGTATAGATCATTGAGATCTGTCAGCAGTGTTGAATTTGAAGAGTTCCTGGTGTTGCTATTAATTTACTTCCTCTGCCAGCCTTATTGCTATTACCCCGTGCCAGATCTGCACCTCAGAGCAAACTTTATCTTTTACCTAGGGGCTAATGGCTTTTCATGTGTTTCAGAAATTGGCATTTTAATGGAATAAATCTTATCCTTTCCCTCCAAAGCAATAATAAAATAAAAAACAATAAAGCCTCTGGGAAGCTTTCTGCAAATACCCAACAGTTCATGTGAAGTGCCCAAAGCAACCCCGGTGTATTTGAGGTGTGCCAGGGCCCTGAGCACATTTGGCTTCTCATCTCATATCAATAACTTCTTGAGGCAAGACCTCATTCCTCCACAGTGAGAGCTCTCTTAGGGCTTTAACTCAGGGCCCCAGAATCCCCGATTGCTGCAGAGCTGGCCCGGGCTGCAGTGTGCTGAGGTTGCACCCAGATGTTGCCAAGCACAAGATAAAAATGTAGATTGTTCCAGCACAAGCGTATGAAAATGAGAGCTCTGATAGCAGACTCTTTTTGGAAGGAAGTTGGGGGAAAATTGTATGCTAGTGCTCTCTGCTGGATAGAACCAAGAAGGCTTTTTCCTCGCCAGCACTGCGGTGGCTGCGGGTTCACACCAGTCTGGGGCTCTGGGCTGGGAGCTCTCCCGCAGCTCTGCCCGCACTGGGACAGCCTGGTGGCGTGGGTCGCCTTTGGCTTGAACTGGCTGGGGCCAGCTGGGAGCGAGAGATGTGTTAGGGTTACGGATCTGACTCCTTTCCTCCTGTCTCCTTCCCTTACAGTGTGTTACTTGCTGAAGAGCAACATCAGCCCAGACCTGTGCAACGAGGACGGATTAACTGCACTGCATCAGGTGAGGCGTGGGAGGAGGTCACGGCTCCCTGCCTTCCCGCTGCCCTCCGAGCAGACCTGCCGGCACAACGGGGAAAGCGCTTGTGTTTCATTTTGTTGCTCAGTTAAAGCAGTGAAACTTTGCCACGTCGTGCTGGCGATCCTGTTTCTTGGGGGAGCAGAGATCAAACCTTTCTCTTCCTGTATCCCAGACTTCATTCAGTGATGATAAGAACTCAGGAATTGGGGCTGGGTTTCAGCCGCGAACAATGTTTCTCCCACCCTTTAATCTTTGCGGGGCTGGGCTGGAAATCCTTAAAGCAGGTTAACTCAAATTTAGACACTTGGCCAACCCACGGGTTTTGAAACTGGTTAAAAGAAATGCTGCACAGGGTGTTTGGAAAGCCTGCTGCTGCTCTCTGTAGGCTCGGGGACTTCCCAAAGTCCGTATGAGGAGGCAGCAGCCGATCGCCAGTAAAACACGCACCACTATGGCAAGTCTGTAAGTCTGTGTCCTTCCTCAGAGCTTCTGCACTGAAGCCACGAGGACTTTTCTATTCTTCCTAAAGCCCCTGTCCCCACTCCTCCCCGTGAGTCCTGATTTTCCATGCGAAAGAGTCAGGAGCCTGCCAGAGGCCCGTGGGACTCGCCGTGCCTGGCAGCTGCCGCCTCCGCTGCCGTGAAAAACAGTGGCACGGTTGTCACTCGCTCCGAGGGCGGCATGGAGACTCGTGGCTTTCTCACCATTAGTCCCTGCTGTAAATGCTCCCATTGACTTGGGATTTTGGATTCTTCTGCGAGTCACTCGCTATCTTCATAGCTGGGTGGATTAAAAATAAATAAAAAAAAGCTGTATTTGCTTAAAAATGCAAACTGGCTTCTAGAAAAGTTCCCCCTCACCCTGACCTCTCCAAAGAGAGGTGGTTCTGCACGCAGACATGCTGCGGCGCTGGCAGCCTCACTGCTTTCACCGCTAGGTACTGAAGCCACGGAGAATCCCACCTTGCCCCCTGAAGGATCAGGTCTTGTAAGGGTGCGTTGGGGAGCTGAGGTGGGGATTTTGCATCCACTAGAATTAATGGAATCCCTGAGCAGAGAGAAGTTGCGAAGGGGACACCGTTGCCCGTTAGCCAGTGGCTTCCAGCGAAGGGTGCAGTTACACTTCTGTGATACCTCAGCGGTGCGACAGGCGTGATTTTAACCTCACTTCCCTATACAAACAGTAAACAGAAATCAAAATACACAAAAGCTCCTTGTCACCCAGCTGCTCAAACGCCTGCTGGGGGCTGTAATTCAGCCCCGTTGCAAGCCCGTACTGCAGTGTTGCGCTGCGGGTCCCCCGGGGGGTGTGCAGTAACATGTAGCTCACCACCAGGCTTCTTGCAGGAGAATGAATCTTATTTCAGTTTCTGTATCGGGCGCACGCTCGTGTCAAGAGGTGAGCACCGGGTGGATCAAAGGGAGAGCTGCACCTTCCCCGGAGGAAAGCAGCAGAGGCTGTTCTTGCCGGCTGCCCCTGGAGCTGTGGTGTAAAAGCATCAAGGATGCTGATTATTTTGGGGAAATGAAAGGTGCCCCGTGAAGTACCTCCTAATTCTGTGAATCCAGTTCACCATCTCTTCAGATAACTGTGGTAGGTAGCAGTGAGCCGTTGGGAAGACTTCTACTCATCACATGCCAGTGTGTGGGATTCTTCCCTAAGAAAAGGGACTGTCAGCTTGTCAGCTCATCCCTTGGTATGTGGTTATACTGGTTACGTTGAATTTCTGCTACGTTTGCTCTTGAATATGAAAGACCCAGTGAACGGGAGCTGTATGCATATTTGCTATTGTTCCTTACTGGTTCTGCCCCCAAACCAGAAGGCCCTGTAAAACACCAGTGACCTTCAGTCTGTCCAGCGTACGTGTTCTGCACGGTGCCTTTCTGACCTGCTTGTGCTCAATTTGGTGTTTAACTCTGTTGGAGGTGCTGTTGTCAAATGCTGCAGGATAAAGTAGGTCTCCACATCCAGGTACAACTGAGCAGGCGTTAGCCCTCATCTTCCCAAAGTTTCAGAGAAAAAAAAAAAAAAAGGCAATCTCTCTGCGTCCCTTCCTCACCAGTGCTGCATAGACAACTATGAAGAGATAGTCAAGCTTCTCCTCAACCATGGGGCCAATGTCAACGCGAAGGACAACGAGCTGTGGACTCCATTGCATGCAGCAGCTACCTGTGGTCATATCAACCTGGTGAAGATCCTCATCCAGCAGTAGGTGGCTTTTTGTGTCTGTTCCTTTCTGCAGATCCGATTCCACACACAGCTTCTGTGGATGGCAACGGAGACTGCTTAGTACCTTGCGAGACTGCAGCGATGGTGATTATTCCCTGCTTTCAGGCTATTCACGGGAGTCTATCCTGCATGGGGGGAAAAAAAGGGGGTGGAGGAGGAAGAGCAGAAAGGCTGAGGAGACACAGTAATACCCTAGGTGACTTGACTCAGTTTCATGAAGCTTTTGGAGACTGGGCCAAAATTTGCCACACTGCCTGTGTTTTGGTGTGTGCGTGTCTGTGTTTGTGCTAGTTGAACTGTGCCTGTTGGATGGGTAGAAGTAGGAGTAGCCAGCAGGATCCACCCGCACGCTCCTAAACACGACTTCAGGTCTTCCAGCCACAGGCAAAGAGACACTGATGTAGGAGGACAGCAGCATGTTTGTATAGCTGAAATATGTGGGTGAACTTTGTGACCTGTCTTACCGGCTCTTAATTAGTAGTTAACTAATTAACTAGTTAGCTTCTTGTAAGGCGTTTGTTCCCCAGTGGTGTGACACAGGGTGCTTGCACTGGATCTTCCACTTGCCTTTATCAAGACCCTAAAGCTCAAGTCTTTCCTAGACTTGTCGGCAAGGAGGAGGAGGCCAGATGTGTTTTGAGCTGTACCACGTGCAGGGTTTAATAAGCATCCTACTGTGAATCCCGTCTGGAGCAGATAGTCCTGACTCCGTATGGAGCCCTCTCCTCCATTTCCTGGAGTGGTGGTGTCGAGGGCAGAGTATGTTTTGGGAGTGTTAACGTGCTGCCTTGCACAGCAGCGCCTGCTGCTTCTCTCTCGGGGAGGGAGACGTCTCCCTGTGACACTGTCATCTGGGAGACCAGCGTTGAAAATTTGGCCTTTCTCCTTTGGCTGGACAGTGAAGGAAGTGGAGCAGAGGATGCAAACAAGCGTCTCTTGGAGGACGTTCCCACTTGGGTTAGGAAAGTTTTGGATGGGAGGCATAAAAATGAAGCAAACGTCTGGAACAATGTAGTGCATTCCTGACTTCTAATTGAAGATAAGGGAGTGTCACGGGGATGGGTGGCAAGGTGAGGAACTGGAGCTTATGGCCCTAGTTGTCATAGACTGCCCTGTGTTGAGTAGCTGCCAGCAAATTTGGACTCTAGTAGCCTAGTGTCACGATCCCACGCTCAGAAACAGTCTTCCGCTGGACTTTTGAGGAATGGAGTGATGTAATTTGTTTGCTACAATCAAAGTTGTCCTTAACAGGAGGTGTCATGTATCAAATGACTGGTTAAACACTGCCTTTGAAGGCAACGTTACTGGTGATGGGACCTGGAACCCTTGGACACCATCAGAAGAAGTATCCCAGAAAAGATGTCCTGTTCCTTGCTTTTTTATTTGCTGATTAAACTAACGTTGGTACTTTGCAATTATGAATTTCAGTGTAGCTTGCTCTGCTCAGGCAGAGGGGGGAAAAAAGAAAGAAATAGGAAACTAAATGCAAGTGGATACTGTCTGCTGTCCCTCAGTGGCTGGTAGCTGTCAAGGTATTCAAGAATTCAGCTGCACCTATTGAACAGCTAGCTAAAATGGCACAGTTCAGAAGGTGCTCAAAACTTTCTGCTATGTGGGAACACGGGTACAGTGATCAATCTAGCTGGCCATTTTATTTCCAAATAGTGACGTCCTGGAAGTTACTAAAGCAGTTAGAGAAGTGCTTTTGGACAATCAGAAAGAAAAAATCAGCAGTTGACAGGATATTTTTGTATTACATTTTTTTGCCAGTGTGCCCTTGGCTAGATTGAAGGCTCCCTCCACCATTCAGCCTCTATCTTTCCCAGCTTTTCTGGTCCTTGCAAACCTTTCATTGAAGGACTGCCAGACACCCAGATAACAAGCACTTGGTAATATCCAGCAAATAAATCACTTCTATCATTGAGAAGCTGCCAGTCTATCCGGTGCCAGGGTCAGGAGAGGACAGGAATGGCTCAGTGGCTCATATGCCCTACGGCCCGTGAAGGAGGCGCACCATGCTGCCTTTCGTCCGCTTCTGGAATTGATCTTCCCCATTCAAGCTCTGTGGCTTTGCTTCAAATCTTTCTTATCTCACACAAATCTTTGTGACATTTGGGCAGCTATTAAAGCCCAGTTCATTTTTGCTAAGCATTTATCCCAGTGTTTGGCTCTAGGATGTCTGAGGTCTGTCCTTGCGTAACTCCGCTTTCTCCTTGCAGTGGAGCAGACTTGTTGGCAGTAAATGCGGATGGCAACATGCCGTATGACCTCTGTGAAGATGAGCCAACTCTGGATGTCATTGAGACTTGCATGGCCTATCAAGGTAAGGAGACTGAGTTCATGTAAAATACAAAAATGGATGAATGTAGTACTACAAAATTACCTTCTTTCTCAGCTCTTGATTTGCCTCTGGAGGAAAGCAGAGAGCTGCTGCCTGGCATAATTTCTTGGAGCCTGACTCTGTCTAGTTTCTCTGATTCCTAAATAATGATGAGGGTGAAGGACAGCTGTCAGTCCCCTCAGCTACGCAGCTACGCATCCTGAAGAGGATGTGAGGTTGTAGCAACCAGGAATTATGAAGTCTGATTTTACTCAACCAGTGGAGACGAAGACCCTTTCCAACTCTTCTCTCTGTAACTGGAATTTTCACAGGAATTACCCAGGAAAGGATCAATGAGATGCGGGCTGCTCCCGAGCAGGTCATGATCTGTGACATTCATGACATACTTGCGACTGGACAAGACCTGAACAGGACTGATGCCCAAGGTGCTACGCTGGTGAGTGAAACTGCCGCGGCTTTGCTTTTGCCTTCCTTCAGCCCGTAGGTTATGAAACCTGCCCTGTGGCTGGAGTTATACAAAATCAACACAGGCAAATCACTGAGAGGAGGGAGGAAGCTATTTTGATCTCGTTCCCTGTTTAAGTTTATTGTCGCGTAGGAGCAGGTTCTGTTCGTGAGTGCAGCTGACGTAACTTAGTGTCTAACCCTGCACTTTTTGAAGCAAATCCCTTGTTCCTGTGAGCTCTGTCAGTTGTCCGGCAGCTCCGGTCCTGCAGCAAGGCTGCTGAGCTCCTGGATCCTGTCTGACAGTGGCTGGTACAAAAGAAAGGTGCGCGAAATCCTGTGATGTAGAGTCACAGAACCCAGCACTTGTGCTGACTGATGAGGAAACGGGACTGAAAGACCTTCCAGTAACGTTTTGCTTCTCGCTGGTCCTGTACTCTGACCTGACTCCCACGGAGGAGACGTTGAGAGTCCTCTGGTTTTCATGGGAGCAAGATCTGGTGTTGGGCACTCTGGAGACTTTCTGCCTCCTCCTCTTTGCGCTGTGCATAGCACCTGGCTCAGACAGAGTCCACGGAGGGCTGTGTTTGTTCAGGGAGGATGGCATCTGCCCCTGGGCAGTGGAGAGCACCCGGGACAAATCCTGGACAAATGTCCAGCACAAAGCAAGCTGGCATCTGATTTGACTGGACAGGGACTGAGAAGGCTGAACAATCCTACTCCTGTTCCCTTCTTTTTCCCCTGCAAATGTGTGTCTTAAACCCTTGCTTATAGGAGTCCCAGCTCGGGGAAGGGTCAGTAGTTCTGTCATATGTGTCAGGGCTTTCACACGACCTTGGTCATTTGGTGCTGGGGTCCAGACTCAACTGCTGTCCAGGCCACTTGGTGTCATATGTTTGATGGCCAGACCATGGCAGTGCATTCAGGTTTCTTTATCTAAATTGACACCTGTAGCGTATATCATAAGCATAAGGGAAGGGCAGGCTCCCTCCAAGATAAACTTGGGTGGTCGAAGCTTTTATTGCAGCTTATTTTTTTAACGTGTTTTTCCCTTTAACAAGGATTGTATACATAAACTTAAGCAGACCTCTTGGCTTCCCTTTTTATATCGCCCCCCCAAGCGATTCTTTGTTAATTCATACAGCCTCTAGGGGGGTATGACCTAGTGCCATAAAATTTAGGTAGAAATGAACCGAATTGCCAGAAAGCATCAACATATATTTCCAGATGAAGGTTTAACTTTGTGTGGTGGAATCCACGTGGAAATTTTTGAAAAGAAGCTTTAATTCTCTTCAGCGTGGTTGAAATAGGATGAGCTCTGAGTGGAGTTCATACCTTCAGAGCAGTGCGTAGGTCGATGTATTGCTCAGAGATGCAACAGCAGATCACAGTTATGAAAATCTTCAAAGATGTGAAGTGTCGTGGTGGACTAAAGGAGACTATTATTGATGTCTCCAAAGTGATGGCTGTAGCTGGAAGCCACTATCTGAAAAATCAGATTCCCTTAACTAAAAGTAGCCAAGGATTAAAATGTTTTTGATTTTCAAATGGTGAAAACAATTACAGCATGAGCAGAAGTGCACTTGCATGGAGGGAGTCCTGGCTAAAGCAAGCTGAAAGTTTGATCAAAAAAACCACATCCACAGTATTTAAGTGGGGAAGAGGAGACGTTTTTCTGCATGGGGAATGCTGAGTTTACAGTGGATGATGTTCTCCATGGCAGGCTTGCATTCTGATGGTGCTGTTTCCCTCTACAGATTGGGAAGCACTTAAGAGCCATTGATTTAAAACGTGAAAACATTATTTTTCTAACCCGTGCATGTAAATTATTGTAAGAATTGTTAAGCAGTTTCCTCTCCAAACAGAATGGTATGAAGGTAATACTGAGTTTTAGGAACAGGAACAACGTGCTTTTGACCCAATGGCACCTGCCAAATGTGAAATGAGCTGCCTGTTCGGATCCGGACTCAGATGATAGCCAAGAAATTCCACTGAAACTTGGTGTATAAAACCATTTGTGGTTCTTGAAGATGGTTCATGCTCTGTTCCTTGTCTCCTAGCTGCATATAGCTGCAGCCAATGGTTATCTGCATGCAGCTGAAGTCCTTCTTGACCAGGGGGCAAGTCTGGATGTTAAGGACTGGGACGGCTGGGAACCTCTTCATGCTGCTGCTTTCTGGGGACAGGTAATGATTTTGTTGCAAATGTCACGTATGAGGGTCACAGTTCTTTCTGCCTGGACAAATTGTGGAGTACTCTGAAAATGGGAGAAATCTGTACCAGGGCTGGACTCACTGGACAGTGTCAAGTGAGGTCCCTGGGGCTCCAGAAAGAACCTGTTGCTGAGAAGGTTTGGGGAGAGTGTGTCTGTGCAGGTGAATGATAGGAACTGTGTTTAACATCGCACACGTACCAGAAGATTTGAGGCGAGCTGAGCATGCGTGCCATTGCTTCTTAGCTTATTCCAACTTTTCAGCTTTGAGGAGGAAAGCAATTGCCTAAAATACCTCTGTCAACTTGGCTTTCTTTCCCTTTTTTTTAGATGCAGATGGCTGAGCTGCTTGTGTCCCATGGGGCTAGTTTGAGTGCCAGGACATCTTTGGATGAGATGCCAATAGGTGAGTTTACTAAGCTTAAAAAAAAGAGATTGCTAAGAAAAGCTTTTCCCCCTCAGTATGCTTTAGTCTTCACATGCTGCTTTCAGAAGCATTAACTTCAGTTTTTAAGTGTCTTTATAAGCAAAGTTGCAGTTACTTTAACTGGGACTGAAGTTTTAAAGTGCCTACTTTGTTAATTCTGAACACACTTCATCCTGCTCATAAAAACAAGGGAGAAGGCATTTCTCAAGCACCAAGTCTTTCTCCTGCGTGTTTCCACGCGTGTTATCCCTCTGTACCTGTGCTTGTGAGTCTCCCTGCTCTTACATTGTCCTCTTGGACCTGAGCAGCTCTTGAGTGCAGCCCTGAGACTCAGGTGTCTAACTTTGCTCCCATGCAGTGAAGCTTGGGGAGCTATAAGGGGTTGGAAAGAGAAAGCACACACAAGTCTTGGAACAGATTGGAAGTAAAAATGCCAAAGTGCTAGCATCTGACCATGCGTAGTGCCACATTTTGTTTTGGCAGAAGGTTTCTCTGAGCCTTAACAGAAAAATCTGTGCATCCTCATTTTGAAAGTTGTCTTCTACCCTGATCTGCTTTGCTTTTGTCTGTATTCTTTTTCATTTTGGAGGCTTAAGTAAAAACGCTGTACGCAGGGGTGCTGCAGTCTGATAATTCCAGAAATTTGTTTTCCTCCCATCTTGAAGCATTGAAGGATACAGTGGTCACTCGGTCTCTCACCCTTTCGTGGGTAAAGGCACTGCATGCTGGAGAGATGGGACAAATCCGAGCCAAACAGCTGGATCATTGCAAAGCTGAGCCCCTGGCACAATCGGCAGCTCTTGTTTTCTGCTCCTGTTTAGGTGTCCAAACCATTCTGCCTTCCCTAATTTGTTTAGAGATTAATGTGCCTAAGCATATTCTGCTTAAATTTCCCTTCTCTTCCCCCTAGCATTTGTAGTTGCGTATACCAGCAAGGCGCAGTTAGTCATGGGGTGTTTGTTAATGGTGCCACGTTTGAACCGTCTGATTAATGGCTTGGTTTGTGTGCGCCGTAGACCTGTGTGAAGAGGAGGAATTCAAAGTATTACTTCTGGAGTTGAAACACAAACACGACGTGATCATGAAGTCTCAGCTGAGGCATAAATCCTCCCTGAGCCGAAGGACCTCCAGCACCGGCAGCCGAGGGTAAGCGCGTTGTTCCCAGCAGGTCACTGGTGTGTTAGGGTGGCCGCCCAGCTGTGGTTGCAGACCACCCTGCGGGGGACAACCCATCTGAACGAACTCTTCGTGAAAGGCAGAAGCTGACTTTGGGTCACTGAAGGCAGAGCTCCTTTGAAGAGTGGTTTTTTCACTAGCAAGAGGTGGCGTTTCTTGCGGGGGAAATGGCTTTGCACTGTTGTGGTTTAAGAATTGCTCTGAGCAGGGGACTAAGTGGTGAGAATTTAATGTTAAATGTTAAACCACTGATACTAGTGTTGGAGAATCAGTGCTTCAAATGGATTGACTTGAGCTTCTCAATAATACGCCTCGTGGCCAAGATACTGTGCCCAGACACAGTTTGCACAGGTCTTTATGGGATGTTTGCTAGACACCGAGGCAGTCCTGCAGACCAGAAAACAGCCCGTGGGCCCTTTGCCTCTACCTCTACTCCACTGGTTGCAGAGCAGATCCATCAGGTGAGCTGTATGAGATCTAACCCAGATCTGCAGTACTGCGTTAAAACTCCTTAAAATTCCTCCCACCTTTAATATCCACACTAGTACCTTTGCTTTGCGTGGGTGCCAGAAAGTTGAACTCACGTTCCATTCCGGTGGGAGAGGCTGTGAAGCGCGAGGAAGAGATGAGAAGAGCTACAGGGTAACAGGAAATGTCATGTCCTGCTCATGGCCTTGATGTCCCTTTCCCTGTCCCACAGGAAGGTGGTGAGGAGGGCCAGCCTTTCGGACCGAACAAACCTTTACAGGAAGGAGTGCGAGAAAGAAGCCATCGTCTGGCAGCAGCTGGGGGCTGCAGAAGAAGGAAGAAACTCGGGTCTCATTGGAGAAATTGGGGAGACTCGGTCTGACCAGGAGAATACAGACCCCGTAAGGAATCTCTTCTGTATTATGGGAGTCACCAAGGAGGGCTGGTAGCGCAGGTTCAATAGCAATGGGGTGCCCTGGGATGGAAGGGGGCTGAAAAATTCGTAAACTCATCCATCAGGTGTAAGCAAAAGACCAAATTCTTATTTAGTATAAACTGGGGTATTCCCCTCATGTGGAAAGACTGGTTTGGATTTAGAGCTGCATAGTTCTGAGATATGGCCCTGGTGAACTAGTAAGTTCAGAAAAAATAATGTGTGCATTTTTCTTTACAGGTATCAAACTGGTAATCACAAAAGAATTGCAATGATGTTTTGCAGTTATTTGTTTTTAATTCCGTTATTACCACGTTATATGCTTATCTTTTTTTTTTTTTTTTTTTTTTTTTTTTTTCCTTTTTTTTTTTTTTTTTTTTTTTTTTTTTTTTTTTTTTTTTGGTAAGTCCTTCTGCGTTAACTTTCCACGTTCCTGGTTGGGAACCAGCTCCTGGTTGGGGCGCGCAGCATTATAGGGTCCTGTTGGTGGGTGAGTTCAGTGTTTGTGCTGCAGTGCCTGCCTGGTGGAAGGCCTGAGTGTGAGCAGGCTTAGGAAGTTGTCACAGGGATGAACTGTGTCATGAGGGACAGGGGAAGATGCTTTTCTTTCGTGTCTTCTTGTTACAGAATTCAGTGCTGGAGAACTCTTCCCTCCTTCCGGAGTTAGCAAACAAAAGCACCCAGTGTGACTCTGAAATCCCCCTCCAGAATGGACTCATGGCGTCTGCCAGCACTTACCAGTACACCTTTTCCAACGGGGATGTTTGGAGTATGCACGCTGATCCCGACAGTAATCCCGGCCACATGCTGCCCTACGGCAACCCCGGGCTCCCTGACACGCAGCAGTTCTGGGGTGCCTACAAGGAGCACAACCACCAAACGCTCTCCGAACTTAAGCGGCAGCGGGCTGCAGCCAAGCTCCTCAATCACCCTTTCCTCAGCACCCACTTCGGCAGCGGCGTGGCAGGAGTTGCCGAGAACGGGGGCGAGGCCAAGTCGCACCTAATCGGATCCAGGACTTCTCCCTACAGCTCCAATGGGACCTCAGTGTATTACACAGTGTCCAGTGGTGATCCACCCCTCTTGAAATTCAAAGCTCCCATGGAGGAAATGGAAGAGAAGGTGCACGGGTGCTGCAGAATTTCCTAGTCTCGTCTCTTTCTCACCCCGGAGGAGACAAGACGCAGGTGGTCTGGTTGGATCTATCGCGGCCAGGTTGTTTGCATTCCAATGGGAGAATTTGGTTATGGACATCCTGACTGCGGCAGCCTCGTTCATCTTGAATTGTCCTTTGCCCTGCCAGTTACTTCCGTTGCAGCTGAATGAGCAATGCAGGTGGAGCAAGGCCCTTAGGAGAGGAAGGGATGCGCATCAGCATGATGTTAAAAAAACAAAAAAAGTGTCATCCTAGTCTTGCTCCCTGGAGAAGAAGGTATGGTGCACTGCTTCCTCATCCTTGGGAAGTGCTGAGATGCCTTGGAAAGGAGAAATGATCTGAATTAAAATCTTTGCATCTGAGCCTCTTGCTGTAAGCCGCCAAGCTTCTGGAAGGTGACAGTTCAGACCTGAATTTTCACTCTTGAGAGATGTGTATATCCTGGCGGGGAGATCAACCCCCACACGGGGCTTGTAAGAATGGACAGAGCTATTTTCCGTACAGCCGGATCCAGCACCTACAGGGCCTGAGCAACAGGCAGGCGCAGATGCTGCGCTTGGTTTGGGAAGTTTGCAAGGTGTGTGAGAGCTCACTATCAAAAACTGTGCACTGCTTGGGTCCTGTTGTGCCCATGTAAACTCTTCACCGCAGACCGCCATCAGGTTTTAAGCAGAACTTTTCCTGGAACAGGTTTCACCCAACAGGATTTAAAACTGATGTTGCAATAAGGGGCCCTGGCAATAGAATTTTACTGCAATAAAATACTGACAAAGGTCTACATTGGGATAAGTAATTTAAAAAAACTTATTTGTACTATTTAGACTCTTAATTTGTTAAAACTAAAAAGACTTTTGCTGATCTCACTTTCCTATTGATTCTGTTTGTTTACTCTGTACGCTCAACACAGATACTAGGGGCAGCAGCGCGCTTTGTGTTCTGATTTTTCTGGATTTCCAGAAGCACAGGGCTTGGGAGGGAGGAGGAGGAGGAAAGGCTTGCCGACACTAATCGAGAAACGTCATGAAAGCGTTTCTCATCTCCCTAGATGTTACGACACTTGTGTTAACCTGCAGTCTTTGGCTGGCGAACAAACAGCTGTTAAATCATTGCTTTGGTAGCTGAACATTGCGGCACAACAGAAGATTTCTATTATTTATTTTTTTGGGGTCTGTTTTCCTAGCTCCCCCACTGAAGTCAGCAGTGGTTGGTAGCCATCAGAAGAAGGCTTAAATGCCTCTACGTATAAGGGAGCTGCCGAGCACCAGAGGAGAGGCGCTCTGCTGCAGGGCGCTTGGCACGCCAACACCAGAGGTTTAGTGTGTTTGTGTGAGCCCTGACTGTCTGGGCTCTAGTGAGCCTGAGAAGGGCTGGCACGGGGGCACTTGGTGTACCTGGGGGAGGTGACAGGAGAGCGCTCTGTGGGGACCAGCTCTGGGGAACTGGCCGCAGTTGAGTTCACAAGTTGTATCTGCAGAAGTTAACTAAATCTTCAACCCTTTTTCTACACGGAGGGGCTATCACGCACGTAGCGATTTGCCTGCATGAATGTGTGTCTTCTTGAGCAGTTTAAATTCCAGCCTCTGAAAACACAAGCCTGTTTGGGTCTCTGTAAGCCACCAGAGGATCAAATCCAGCTCGTGTAGTTGCGCTTCAGCCAGGCAACAGTAAATGCAGCTTCCAGCCTCTTCCTTTCACCTGGCGGCTGTTAGACGTCAGCATTACACTTCACACACTCACTCCCCTGGCGGGAATCCTCACAGCCTTTCCTTTTTTCCTAGGCTAGAAAAAGTTGGCTTGGGCTGCCAGTGCCTGTTAAGTGCCACCCTCTGCTCCCCGGGAAATGAGCCCATCGCTGGGGCTGGGTGGTTTGTGATCCAGGGCTCTGGGCTCCTCGAGGCAGCAGAGGTGGCTGTGTGTCACCCCCACCACCGTGCTGTGAGGGTTTCCTACACTTTTGGACCTGCGAGGTTGTTAGCAGGGTACCTATTTACTGTTTTGAGCTCTGAAGATACAGTTCTCTTCCCTCGCCACTTTTAGGAACAAATTAGAAAATGGTAGCGGTTGGTCCGATTTTGTTTAAAACCTCAGTTCAGTTGAAGGCAGGGGGTTTCTCTGCGTGTTTTGAGACATTGAGAAGTTGGGCTTCCTCCATTATTGAAATGTATCTGCTGAATATAAGACTAGAAAATACTTCGTGTGCTTGACTTAACCTTAAAGGGATTTTAAAAGTCATCCGCTGGTAGAAGGAAGATGATTTGGTAACTGGACAGACTGTACCGCATCTGTGTGGTTAACAGTGGGTCTTCTGATTACCTCGGGAAAATTCCTCTGGGATAACACCAAGCGTGGCCTGGGTATTCCTGAACGGGGCAGGGGGAGATGATCTTTTCAGATGCCTCTCTTCTCCCATGGCGGGGGGGGGGTTATCTCTCCACTTCCATCCTAATGAGAATTCTGGACTCTGCGTAACAAATTTGGGTGCCGCTATCCACGAAGTTGGAAGTGGTGCAAAACTCGGGCCCAGCCGCTGCCTTCCCTCCCCGGCGCCCTTTTCCTTCTCCGAGCAGTTTTGTGCTGTGGAGCATACTGAATCCTGCCCAACTCCAAGCAAATGAAAAGGGGAGCATTAAGTGCAATAGCGTTAAGTAGTTTTGCCTTGCTTTCACCGCCAGTTGTTAACACACTAAAACTGTAGGCAGCCACTCTGGTTGAGACAAACAGCTTTTAGTCCATTGGTATTTCACTCTGTATGTAAAACTCCAGGAGCTCATCACTCCAGCTGTGATTTTGAGCAAACCAGCAATTGATTTGCTGATACCAGGCAAAAGATATTACAGGTTCTAGGTGACAAAACATTCCCCTAATTGGACTTTGTATTGTAATTGTAAAATGGGCTGTAATACAGCTCTTCTGGCTTTATCCCTGTAAGCTAACGTGCGCGCTGAAGTCTGGTGGCGCCTGGTCAAATGTAATTGCTTCGTATTCAGACAAGACAGTTGGTAATCAATAAATCTTCCAGGATACGTTTCACATTCATGTGTGAATTCAGATTCAGGGTCGTGCGAAGGATTTATCTACTGCTGGCTTTGGGCTGAGCTTGCATCAGCGTGGGGCTTGTGAAGGCTGTTGGGAGAGTGACCTAAAGTGGATTCACGCTTACGCCTTGGTGACGTCCTGGCTGTGGCGGTCGCTGCCTGTGGGGCACCGGCAGATGCGCTCAGGGAAGGAGCTGCCATTTACGCTGCGCGCGGGGTGGCTGGTTGTAGGTCTGGGACGAGCAGTTCTGTAAACGGGGTATTTAACCTGCTGCTGGTAAAACTACTTTGTAAGAGACAAACAGGCTTTTGGAGAATTAATAAACACATAGATACGGTTCTATGTGGGCTGTAGGAGCCTACCTCTAGGAACGGGGCTTTTTGTTATAAGGTTTAGCAGTGTTAAAACACTAGTGGGTTTTTGTATGTGTGTTTTAAAGGCCACCTCAGCGGAAAGCCCTGAGGAGGTACACAGCAAGGAGGCACTTGGCTATTTCATTGGATCTTAATATTGCTAAAAACCTTTAGAAACTAGAAATCGTGTTGTGACTGGTATATTAGAGGAAGATTTGGGGGTTTTTTTAATGCTATACTCAGTGGTTTTAGGCTCAATCAGCATCTAAGTACAGATTCAAGGTCAGATTGGAGTCCCACTTTTGTCAGCAGTAAGCCAAAGGTTGTAGTTGTTCAGACAGACGGCGCAAAGATTTAAAAACGTGGATGTGTTGACGGGTCTATCGTAGGCAGAGCTGCGCGTAACCCTTCTGCCTGCAAAATCTTCCCACGTGCTGAATTCATACCGTTTCCAGCAAACTAACGGGTTGATGAGAGCAGCTTTACTTTCCATGTTGAAAAACTTTTTTTTTTTTTCACATGGAAAAAAGGGGTGTCTCAAAATAGCGTCTCTGCTTTACTGAGCTCAACCAAGAAAGCCCCAGCAGTGAAATGTTAGCTAAGGGCTTAATTGCTGGGATCTGTTTGACATCAGACCCGGATCTGAATTTTGCGTGCCAAGTGATACGGTTTTAGTCCGCTCAGTCTCACTGCTGTGGTGCTCCAGAATCTTCAAACCCTCCCAATTTTGGGAAAAACTGACTCTGGCTGATGTGATTCTGTACCGTGTTAGAGGTGTGGTTGAAGAACTGCATGGATGAGGAACTCCTGGCAGGGAAGGAGCAGAGCATGGCAGGGCAATAGCAATAACGAATCAGTGCAATACTGGGTGGAGGCAGCGAATTCTCTAGTTTATTGAGCAGGATCTTATTTCATGGGGTCAAAAGCACTTCCAAGCCCACAAATGGCATTACAACTTCTCTTTAGGGTGCTTTTGGTTTGATCTTAGAGCTCGGTTTACCCAAATCTTCTCTGCTGAAACTAAATCAGCAATCCTGTGAAATAGGAATATCTTAACCGGGAAAGCAATACCACTGGTCTCCAGTGAGCCGTAGATGAACTGTCGTCCGTCTGCTGGAAGGTGTTCTCCCCACGTCCAGACATTTCTGTGCCTTATCACACTTGCTAAAGGTAACTCGGTAACTAGTCCCTGGGAGGTCTGTGGCGACTGTACGGTGCTGCTCATCAACTTGGACACTATTTTGCAAGGGGGTAACAGCTCAGAGCATGCCAGATTTTGAAGGTTTTATTTGCTCTTTCAGTTTCTCTCATGGTCACTATTTCTCTCTCCCTAAATCCACAGAAAGGAAATTTACCCGCTGTTCCTTCTGATTTAACAAATCACCTTGACCTACTTTGTTATAGCAGTTCTCTACAGGCAGAGTCCCAAACACGCTTGTAGCAGCGAGGTCTGGCCTCTTACCGCAGAACACAGCTAGTATTTACGTTTTTGTTCCCTTTTGCCTGTGGCTGTACAACAGAATTTGTTGTCCCTGGTTGTTCTTCAGCTTTATTCTGCTTTTTTCATGTCGGCCAAACTGGGAACAGACTTCTCAGTCCCTCCACACCGTTGGAGCACCACTGGGTTCTTCAGGCAACATCTGCAGTTACAACCTAGAATATTTTGCTATATTGCAGCGGCGGAAGCTCTGGTAGAGGAGACTCTGCTCAAGATACCTGTTCCCAAACCTGTGGCAATGCGTTTACCTCCACGCACAGCTGGAGGGGAGATGCGGGGTTTTAAACAGTGCAGATACAGCCTTAGTGTCGCCACCTCCGTGTCTTCAGCCTCTGAGTTGCAGAGTGGGAATGGACAGCAGGAGTGTGGGGAACCCTGGTACAGCCGGGTGCGACTGTCCAAATATTAACAACCGACAGCAAGCCTTCCGCAATAATTCCGAATTCCATCGATCAGTAGTAAACGATGTACAGGTAAAACTTGATGAAATGTATTTTATGTGAAAAAAAAAAAAAAAGATAATGTAAGAACTGTATATTGTATTAGCAGCTTTGTGTATAAAATGGCATTTTGGCAATCAGAGTCTAATATATTTAAAACTTTTTTTTTTTTAAAAAAGGATATTTGATATTGTACGGAATTGACTTTATTGCTACTGTAAGTATGAAGAGATGGTTTCTTAACATGTCGAAGCGATGCAGAAAATCTTCAATTGTATGTAAAACTCATGCCAAAAGGGTATGTCTGACAGTATTAGCGCCTGACTCAGTGTCTTTAATAGAGAGATTGAATTTTTT
>VZSF01010925.1:0-12229 GCA_013398295.1 Chionis minor
GCTCTGCCGTCTCTTAATTACCGCTCTGGCCCCGCCTTGCCCTTCATTACGCGATTGCGATCGGGGCCGTTCCTCCCTCCCTCCCGTCCGACTCCGGCGGGATAATTAGGTGTGTTTTCCCTCCCGCGTGCAGGCACACACTTACTACGGCTTTAATCACCTGCGCCGGCGGCTCCCACCCGCGCCGCCACTGGTGCCGCTGGTGCTACTGGTGCCGCTGGTACCCGCAGACCACGGGGCCGGGGTGATGACGGGCCAACGGGTGCCCGGTGCCAGCGCCCGGCGCAGACGCCCTGTGCAAACACCCACAGCAGACGCGGGCGGCAAATGCCCCGTGCCAGCGCCCGGTGCCAGCGCCCGGCTGTGAACGCCTGGTGCAGCTCAAGGGTGCGAACGCCCCGTGGAAACGCCCCGTGCAGGTCAACGGTGTGAAAACCCGGTGGAAAATGCCCCCGTGCAGTTGCCCGGCACAAAAACCCCCGTGGAAACGCCCCGTGCAAATGCCCGGTGCAGGTAAATGGTGCGAAAAAGCCCCACAAACGCCCGGTGACACCGCGTGGTGCAAATGCCCGGTGCAAACAGCGTCCCGGTTGGGACTGGGCTCGCACAGGGGGTGTCGTGGCAGAGCCGGAGCAGGCGGCCCGGCGGCTCCTCGCAGGTGTAAGCACAGACTCTGCGGCGCTCGAGCTTCTGTGCGGCGGGCGCGTGCCAGCACACTGCTGTGCCTTGCGAAGGTAGCAGCCATCTGCACTGTGATAAAAAGCCCTGAGGATGATAAATAGACAAGTAGCACTTTTATTGGATTGCCGTTTCGAAGCAGCCACTTTGGGTTTGGCACGGCGCTAACGACAGACTCGCCGCACGCTGCGCCCGGCCACCCCGGCTGGGGAAAAGGGGCTGCCCGGCGGCGAAGCCGGCACCCGGCCGGGCACCTCGGCTGCATCCCAAAGCGCTCCCGGCTGCTTCTTTCCCCGCTGTTTTTTAGAGGTGGCATCCTTGGATCCGTGCGACCCGGAGCACGCTGGGAGGCGAAGCGATTCGGGGTGTGGCGAGCAGGGCAGGCCAGCTGGCACGGTACGGGTGCCCCAGCTGCCGCGCTGGCCTCGCCGTCACCTGCGCAAAGCAGCTTGTTTGTCAATAATGGAGCAGAGAAAATTGCAGCCGAAACGCCTCTCGGCTCTGCTTTGTGTTGCCTTAATGCGTCCACGCCGGAGGTGCCGGCTCGGAGGCGGCACAAAGGCTGCCGGGAGCGGAGGAAGGAGTGGGGGGGCTTGGTGAGCCCCCGCGGGGGCTTTGCTCCCCGCCCTGTCCCAGGCAGACCCCTGGTGCTGGGGTGAGGGGGCAGAGATGGGCTCTGACCCCTGCGGTGCTTGGCTGTGCCCAGTGCCGGGGATGTCAGCCCAGCAGGATCGGTCCCTCCGGCACGGAGGTGACGCCGGCTTTTGGGGTGGTGCGGGAAGGATGGTCACCCCCCTGCTCACTGGTTTGGGTGGGGAGACATTGAGGTGGACGGGTGGCTCTTGTGGGTGAGCATTGGGGTGGTTGTGAGCATCCCTGTCCCTGTCTATGTCCCCCTGCGGTGGCAGCTTGTGCCTGGCACAGGTGCTGCAGGACGGGGCAGGTTGGGGACATCAGTTCAGGGGTGCTGTGGGATGGGGCGGGTTGGGGACACCAGTTCAGGGGTGTTCACAGGACGGGGCAGGTTGGGGACACCAGTTCGGGGGTGTTTACAGGACAGAGCAGGTTGGGGACACCAGTTTAGGGGTGTTCACAGGAGGGGGAAGGTTGGGGACACCAGTTCAGGGGTGTTCACAGGAGGGGGAAGGTTGGGGACATCGTTTCAAGGAGCAGTCCTCGCAGCAGGGGGTGACAAGGCGAGGCTGGGTGGGCCGTGTGGGGACTCGGGGGTGGCGGGGGGGTCTGTCCCCAGACCCTGCCAGCCCCCCACCTGCGGGGCAGGGGCCGCTCGCAGCTGCCTGCCTGGGCGTGCATCCCAGGAATTTGGCAGCGCGGGGGGGCTGGCTGCCTCCCCTGCCCTCTGACCTGCTGGGATGATACAAGCCCTCTTCTGTTTCTCCTCAGCCCGCCGGCGGGGTCAGGACGACGGCTGGCGCTGGCTCCCTCGCCGCGATAAAACAGCTCGTCTGTCACGACACAATAGATCCGTCAGGCTGCTGGCACGGCCGGGGAGGGGGAGCACGGCCGGTGAGGGGACACGGCCCCGGGACCCGGTGGGTGCTGGGGTGCCCCTGCGACCCCGGCGTGGCCGCGACTCCCCGGGGTGCACACAGGCGTCATGATTTTTGCAAGGTCTCAGCGGGGGGCTGGCCAGGGCTGCGGGTAGGGACGGGGACAGGACCCAGGTGTCCCGGCCGATACCCTGCACCCGCGCCCCAGCCAGCCCCTGCTCTGCCGCAGGGAGATACGGCCGCGTGTCTTGGCTCCCCGCCGTGCCCGCTGCCCTCGCTCCTCCTCACCATCCAAAAATACATCCGGAGGCACCGGCACGAGGTGCCCCCCCTACCCTTCCCAGCCTGGGGATGCTCCCGGGGGGAATCGCTCACCTCCTTCCTCCCCCTTGCCGCTTTCCTCCTGACTTCCTAGGCTTTTTATTCAGTTCTGTGTCACCTTTGCAATAATTTCTGCCCACACGTGGGAGCTCCATGTCCCAGGTGCCGATGGGTGCGGGCAGGGTGCTGTATCCCCCTGCGCCGACGCCACCCGCCATGGGTGCAGCCCCCCCAACCCCGCCAGGGCGGCTATTGAGAAATAAAAAAACGTCTCCAATTAGAAGCGGCGGTGCTGCAAACTGGCGGCGAGGCACTTGAACTGTCACTGTGCAGCCTTAATTAGCAGCGGCGGGGCAGGGGTCAGCAGCAACTCAGCAGCCTTGACAAGGCTGCTATCAAGTGCAAGGAGGGAGGAGGAGGGAAGGGAGGGAAAAGCAAAGCTCCCCGAACTCAGGACCAGCCCTGGGCGACGGGGAGGGGGAGGACGAGCGCGCCAGAGACAGGCAGGCAGAGTTAAAAAGGAATAAAATGGTCGCTATCTCCTGCCGGCGGCTCATCGCCGGTGCTGAGCGTGCCTCCGCTGGAGTGCGCGGCCGGTGCCGGGCCCCGCCGGCAGCCTGAGTGTGGCCTGTCCCGGGACCCCCGCCATGCCGGAGATGAAGAGCTGGTCGTCTTTGCTGCAGAGCTTCAGTAAGTGATGGGAGCTGCGAGGCCGGGGGCCACGGGGACACCCCCGGAGGGGTCTCCGCCGGCCGCCCCCTCCGCGGTGACACCGTGCAGGGGAAGCGGGTGGGTGGCATGGCTGGGGCGAGGGTCCTGCACCACCCCCCCAGCCCCGTGTGCCGCCCCGTCCCCTCCCCGGCGTACCCCTCCTTGGGGTCAGCGCCCGGCCATGGCCAGGCTTAACCTCTGCCCTTTCCCTCCCGACCTCCAGCCCTGTTAAAAAGGGTTTAAATGCAAAGTTATTTGATAGCTAATCCTGGCCCAGGGACGGGGGCAGCCCTGGGCTTCGGCACTGGGAATCGCCCCGAGCTGGGACTCTCCGGCATCACCGCTGGCACGGACATGGTTTCACGGGGGTGGAGGTCAGGCAAACGCGCCGATTAAAGTCTGTCGGGTGAAAAGAGCTTAAACAAATCCCAAATCCCTCAGCTGCCAGATGAGGCTGTTCAAAATTTGCTCGGGAGCCGCTGTGGGGAGGGGGAGAGATGCTGAAACCCCTGGGAGCTGTGCTGTGGTCCCTGTGGGATGTAGTGGGGCCGCTGAACTGGGAGCACTGGGAAGGCTGGAGTCGCGTCGCTGGGTGCTGGGGAGGCTTGAGGCTAGGCAGGGTGCTCTATTGATGTTAACGGGGGCCAGGTCAGCGTTCGGGGGGGCCCTGTGTGCCTTCCTGCCCTACACCCCTTTGCTGCTGGGCCAGGAGGGACCAGCATCAGGGAACGCTCCATTTCACCAACATCTCCCCATTTTAACCCGCATGTCTCCTCTCAAATGCCAGATTTGGGGTGCCAGGGGGAGACAGATGTGGGTGTCCCCACTGCTGAGCAGTCACCCCCGCGAGCTGCTTGCTTGGGAGCAAAAAATCTTGATTTTTTTTCCCTTTCCAGGCGTCACGCAGCAGAGATGCTCGCTCACCCCCGGCGCCGTGCTGCTGCCATGCCACAGAGCGGGTCACGAGCCCCTGGCTCGCCAAGTCCCCTCACCTCCCTGGGGGATGCTCCTCACATGGCTGGCTCATGGGTATGGGGGTGCTGGGCTGCAGTGTCACCCCCAGAGCCAGTAGGATGGGGACCGAGCTGTCCCCAGGGAGCCGGACCCTGCCGTTCTCTTTGCGGTGGCATTAGGGAAACCGAGGCAGGCACAGCCGGGAGGTGCCTGTGTGGCAGGACCTGCAGCATACGCAGGGATGGCTGGGATGGGGGCTGTGGGTGGGAGGCAGCCAGGTGCCAAGGGCAGGAGGGGCAAGGGCGGCAATTCTTGATGACAGCCATCTGGCCCAGGGCTGGGGTGCCCAGCCAGGCTCTGTCCCCTCGGTCCTTACCCGTCCCCCTTGGTAATGAGTCCCCAAATGACCAGCCGGGCCAGCTGAACCCCAGCCCAGGGACAGAGGGGGAGAGGTTGGAGCGAAGGTCGCAGGTGGAGCCGTGCAGACCCATTAGCCCCTTAACTGGGGAGGATGGATGGGCTGCTGGAAGGGCTGGGGACCTGCTGCCCTCCCCAGCCAGCGGCCGTAGAGCGCCCTGCTCTCCCGTGCCAGCCTCTCCCACACCTACGCACGCTCCATCGTTGTGCACACTCGGCATCACGCAAGCTCCGTCATTGTGCGCGCTCTGTCTTCCTGTGCGTGCTGTCTTCTTCGTGCACGCTCCGCCATCTTCCACACTCCATCTTTGTGCACCCTCCATCGCTGTGCACGCTGCCGTGCGCGCTCCGTCATGGTGTGCGCTCGTGTGTCTTCATGTGTGCTGCATCACGCGCGCTCCATCCTCATGCACCCTCCATCCTCGTGCACCCTCCATCCTCGTGCACACTCCATCCTCGTGCATACTCCATCCTCGTGCATGCTCCATCCTCATGCATACTCCATCCTTGTGCACACTCCATCCTTGTGCACGCTCCATCCTCGTGCACGTTCCATCCTCGTGCATACTCCATCCTTGTGCACGCTCCTTCATCACACCCGCCTGTGACCACCGAGGACAGCCCCGAATTAGTCAGCCGGTGGCAGGGGGGGCTCTGCAGGGGGACTCACACCCACTGCCGGTGCACAGGCTCCGTCACCACTGCTGCCCCGGCTCTGTCACCACCCCAGCCAGCAAGGGTTAACGCCGGGGGGGGGAGGATGCCTGTGAGCCCTCGTGCCAGTTCAGAAATGAATGTTGCCTTTAATATACCATCCTTCAATCCTTATCTCTCCTAATTTATTGGACATAACTGGTTGCGCTGATGGATTCGTGGCTTAGACCTTGGCTTCTAAATTTCAGCATTAATAATCTGCCCCTTCATTCTGCTCTCCAGATGTCTTTCATTTATCTGCTTATTCAGTAAGGGTGCAACCTCGCGTCCTCGGTGCCAGCGCTAATGTGGCCCGGTGACAATAAATTTGGACTTGTAATAACATGGCCAGATGAATGAATTGACCCCTTGGTGACTGTCACTCCCAGCCTCCCCCCTCGTTAGGTGCCGGTGGGACCGAGCGGGCCCCTAATAACGGATGCCGGTGTCAGTCCCCTCCTCCCCACCTCCTTTTTTCTCTCTTTTTCTCCTTTTTCTTTTTTTCAAAGAGGAAATTTGTAGGAAAGTGTAGACGAGGGGATTGCTTAATCTTTAATCAGCTTTGGAGTACAGGGCGAGAGCGGCCGTCCCCATCCCTGGGGAGAGAGCTCCGGTCCTAATAACGAGGAGCCCTAATAACGACCCCATAACCCCTCCGGGGGGCCGGGACCCCTCTGCCAGGCGGGGATGTGGCGCCGGCATCCGCACCGTGCCGGGATGAACCGCGCCGGGGCAGGTTGCACACCTGAGAGCGTGCCGCGGAATGTGTTTGCTTAATTAATTGGCGACGGGAGCGCGCCGGGGGTGTAAATCTAACGTGGGCCTTGGCAGCCTGCAGTGCCGCGCACGCAAGACTAGACTTTAAATAAGGGTGCAATTATTGTTTGAATAATTGACGAACAACGGGCACGCATCGGCGCTCGGCCTAATGGGCTTTGATCGCTCGCCAGGGCCGCCCGGCGCGCCGGCATCCCGCCGGTGAAGGATGCTCGGGGTCTGGCGAGGGGCATGGGTGGGTCGGTGGTGAAAATTGGGGTGCTGTGGGGTTAGTGGTGGGAATTGGGGTGTTTTTCCCTCCCTGGCCGACCCCACGGCTTTGCCCCTCCGCGGCGCCGTGGGGTCGGCCAGGGAGGGGGAGGACCCTGCACGTAGCAATTGATTTAAATCATTTTAGAGAGGACCTATGGAAAATAAAAAGCCTTTAATCACATTTGTATCCATTTCCAGGCTCGGTAAATCAATTTGGATTGAGCTGGGTGCCACGGTTACAGCTGATTAGCGCGCAGCGGATGGGGTCAAATTAATGCTAGCTAGGTTCACATAATGGGGTCACCGTCGCTAGCTTCTCGCGAGCATCTCTCCTCGGGGGGCAGCGGCGGGGGGAACGTTTCGGTTCTGCCCAAACCACGGAAGGTTTTTCCAGCGAGGATTTGGGCTTCGTGCTGCTCTTTTCCTCTTTTCCTTGTGCCTCAGTTTCCCCTTCCATCAGCCGTAACCGTTGCGGAGGAGCCGGTGAGCAGCATGGGAGCACATTCCGGCTGTCCTGCCTTCCTTCTCCCGATCCCACGGGGCCGTGCTTGTCCTCACCGGCATGCCGAAGCCACTCCTGTGTCCAGAGGAGCGGTAAACAGGTCCCTGCACCCCGGTGACGGTTAATTTGTTTTCAATAGGTTCCAATCAATTAAGCGCGGTCCCGGCAAAGGGAAAAAATGCCCTGGTAATTGGTGAAAATAAATCACTCCTCGCGTCCCCTGGCAGAGCTGTGGCGGTGACGGGGAGCCGGGGCTGTGTCCATGTGGCACTGTGGGGACACCGGGGGATGGACCCCGCTTCACCTGTCAGCGTTCGCGTGGGGCCGGCGTGCCATCCGCTGGGGATGGCGTGCTTGCGAGCTCCTGGCTCGCTTCCTTCGCCTCTCCCTCTCTGGCTCCTTGCACGCGATGCCTGCCTGCACCCCGGGGCGAGGGCGATGCCTCCCTGCCCGTCCCCACAGCGGGGAGCATCCCCCCGCATCCCTGCGCCTGGGCACCGCCGCCTCCCCCAGCCCTGCTCCAACCCGGGCTGTAATTACCGCACGCGGCGCTTTGATTGCTCCATTCCAATTAATTAAACCCGGCGGTGACCCAAATTATGATCCCTTGTCTTGTCAAGCGCCGTATTTTTAACCTTAACTGGCTGGGCTGTGTTTAGATTTCCAATCCGGGCAGAAATGTCACCCGGGGAGAGTGACTGGCGTTGAACCCAGCCTTCCTGTGATGAACCCCGTAATTAGAAACCCTCGTGTCCCCGAGACGGGTCTTTAAAGCTGTCAGAAGCCAAGATCCAGCCATTTGATACAAGACTATCATTAGCTGCGCCCAACCTATTAGCTGCAGGTAAATAACAGGCTGTACCGGAGCTGGGGAACAGGCAGGTTGGGGAATTGGTTGGTCCTTAATTAGGAGAAGTGGTGCGAGGGGTGCTTTCCGCTCTAATTGCCTTCGTTAGGAGCCCGGGTATGTGTCCCCTTGCATGTATTCCCTTTCCCGGCACGGTGACAGCTCCTGCACCCCGTCTTCCGATTGCGGTGCACGTCCCACTGGCTGTCCTGGCATTGCCATGGCGATGCCGGGACAGCGGGTGGGATGGGCACCGCAGAGGACGCTCAGCCATTCAGCAGGGATTGATAGGGATTGATGGTCTCCGGTCCAAGCAGCAGATAAATCTGGGCATGCTGTGGCTTTCCGAGGGCTTGTCTGGGTGACATATTCAGTTGGTTTGAATGTCTGGATGGAAAATCAATCACCGGGGCTGTTTCCGTCCCCCCTTTCGCACTACGTTTTAATTTGCCAGGCTGCGGGGTTCGTACAGCGAGGATCCATCTATATTTGTGTCAAGCGTCGGCGTCTTTGTCTCCCTGGTGCGGCATCATCCTTCCCAGCCTGGCACGCTCTGCCCTGGGCAGGGTGTTGGGGTGCAGATGGGGATGTGTCTCCATCCCTCCTGGGGCTTTTTCCTGGCGTGGAGCTGCCCTCCTTCCCTAGGGGAGGTGGTAGGATGCCCTGTGTGGGGAAACTGAGGCACAGCACAACGCAGTCTGCACTGGGCTCTTCTTTCCCTGCCGGCTGGATGGGGATCCCATCCTTCTCTGCCCCCCATGGCAGCGGGAGGACCCCCAGACCCACCCTTTGGGCCCGGTGAGCGCTGTGGGGGGCCAGGAGAGACCCGGCAGTGCCGCAGCAGCGGTGCCGACCGCCTGGCCCTCGTCGGCCTGCCCCCGCCTGATCCCTCTCCCGCAGACGCTCTCCCTGACACCGGCTGACAAGAGCCATTTCCAAGATGGATTGATTCAATTTAGCACCGATTTTTTGCCGGGGCCGGTGACGTACGGCTCCCCAGCCGGCGCTGGGCGGCACGTGACTCCCCAGCGCCCGCCGTCATTAGAGCAGCTCAGCACCGGCTGCCGCAGCCCGCCTCGCCTAATCAGCCCCGCGTGTGCCGCCGGCGCGGGAGGGGGCCACATCCTGTCCTGGCGCAGCTCCACGAGGCTGCCCGTCCCCAGCATCTCCAGCAGCATCCGGCCCCGGGGATGCTGGGGCGGTGGTGGTACCTAGGGGTGGTACCCAGGGATGCTGGCGGCGGTACCTAGGGATGCTGGTGGGGGTACCAGAGGATGCTGGCGGTGGTACCCAGGGATGCTGGTGGTGATACCCAGGGATGCTGGCGGTGGTACCCAGCGGTGCTGGTGGTGCCGGAGCTGCTGGCAAAGCTGCAATGGCCGGGGGCGGGGGGGGAGGATTTTGTTTTGTTCCCTCGCTTTCTGGGTTTTTCTCCAGGCTTGATGAGTACGTCTGGTTCTCTCTCGCTGTCTGTCTTCTCCTCTCTCCTTCCTTTCGAGGCAAATGGCTGACTGATTGCTTTTCATCTCCCGCTCTGAGGAGCTGTAAGAGCTACTTTATACAAACATCAATTACAGGCACGTAATAAATTAAGGCTCCCTTACACCGAACCCATTAGAGTCCACTCTCATATCAAAGCGCTCCCATCACACACGGATTGGGGTGGAGTGGGGGGGAGGACGGAGAGGGAGGAAAATGTCTTATTAGCTGGCAGATTGTTAGCAGAACACTGATTTAATTGTTCCCTTCCCCGAGGTGCTTGGGGGCAGCCTCCCTCCCGGGCTTGTCCCCATGCCAGCGCTGGCTGCCAGCGCTTCTCCTGGTAACGGCCGAGGGGGCCACGTTTCGGAGATGCCCTCCAGCCCGGCTGGCACGCTGCTGAGCGGCAAAGCCCAGGGCTGGGTGCCCCCCCCTCCTCCTGCCCCCAGCCACCTTTGGGGTGGCACCTCCGGACCCTTGGCCGTGCGACGTGTGATGCCGAGGGGTGCCGAGGATGGGGGGAGCGTGGCAGCCGTCTGGCATCCCTGTGTGCCGGGGCCTTGTGACAAGTCCTGCCGTGCCACGGTCGGCATCGGGGCTGGGACCCTTCCAGTGCCTCCCCCGGGTTCGGATGGTGCATCAGGGCAGGGAGGCGGAAAGAAGGGCTGGGGGGAGATGGGGAGCAGCTTGGGAGGCGACAAGCGAACTTCCCTGTAGGACAAAGGCGCCTGCATCCGCCAGCAGCTCCCGCTGCCTCTGCCTGCGAATAAATAGCCTCCAGGCTGTCAGTCTGGCACTACCCCCGGGGCTGGAGGCTCTCGGAGAGGAACGGAGCCCGGGAACAGCAGGCATGGCTGGAGCGCTGCCCGACGGGGCTTTGCAGGCGCTGGCACGCCGCGCCGGCGCGCTTCGCCCAAGCAAGGCTTCCTCCCAAACCAGCAGCTCCCGGCCGTGGCCCATGGCCTCGCCACGCGTCCCCGGGGACGGGCACGGTCCCCGGCCGGCGGGCAGGGAGCGAGGGTGGGGGCTGGGGTGGGGTGCACGGGGGGGGGGCCCCCTGTGCCTGGAGGGCTGGTGAGTGTGCGCGGGTGTGCACGGGTGTGCGTGCGGTCATTGTAGGGGTTGTGCGTGTGCACGTCCATCCGCCTGCTGAGGTGGTCTGGCGATGCACGCACGCATCCCACTCTGCGGAGACGGTGGGTGTGTGTGTCATGCATGTGCACACGCATGTGCATCCCCTTCTGCAGAGGGCATGCGTTGGGCACATGCATGTGTGTGCGTGCGCACGCGTGCATCCCACTCCGCTGAGACCCCGTGCACACCGCGCTCCCCGCTCTGTCCCCAGCGAGCACGCGTGTGCACACACGTGTGCCCCTGCCTCCCCCTCCCCCTGCACATCCCCGGGTGTGGGGTGGGGGTCCCCTTCACCCCCCTCCCTTCCAGGGCAGGTTTTATCTCCCCTGCACGGCTCCCGCAGCCCGCCGTTCCCTTGCTGCCCTCCCGAGCCTGACATTTACATATTAATATTTTCCAAGGGAGGCAATGCGTTGCGGTGCAAGTGTCTGCATTGTGGTTGCACATAATGTAAAGTGAGATAAAGCGCCCGGCTCCGCTATGAATAACTGCAAATGAAAACCCATGTGGCCATAAAAGCCTTCACATTTGCCCTGTCAGCATGTGGTACATCGGCTAAACAACTGATTTAGCTTTTCTTTTTTTTCAAGGTTTATCGCCACTTACAGAGGACATGCTCTTTGTGTACTGCCTGTCGCTTTCTGCTCAGCTTCCTTGTCACTTCCCCTCGGCATCCTCCCAGCCGGGCCCCGAAACGATGCTCTGCTCCTCTAAACCGCCCTGACAGCCCCTATTAGCTTCTGGCCGAGTACAGCTTGGCGCTGCTGGGGCTATTTATCTCGCCAGCGCAGAGGGCTGTTATCGCCCTCGCTCCTTATGGCCCCGCTCCTTTGCTTCTGCTGATGGCGGGGATTTGGGAATGGGGTCCTGGTGGGGTTTGAGGGGGAGAGAGGGGGCCCGATAACAACTTATCCCTCCTCCCAAAGGGGATGGATGCAGCCTTCAGGCTTTGCTTTTGGTCGTGGTGGCTCCTCATCCCCGTGCTGCTGGGCTCTGACCTCTCCAGGCTGGGCAGATGCGGCCAAAACCGCTTGGCGTAACCTGGTGTGCCATGGGGAGGGAATTATTCCTGCTCCTACGCAGCGCAGCCGGTGCCGTCCCCTTGGCGGTGGCCTCGGGCAGGGGTGATGTCCCTGCAGGACCGCTGGCTCCCAAAGGCGGCGCCGGCTTGGGTGCCAGACCTGAAATACCGGGTGGGCAGCTCGGTGGGGTGGTGACGCCGGGGAGCGGGACGAGCAGCTCCGTGCTGTGCCGGCGGGAAGAGGGGAGGACACGGGGGGTCTCCCGCTCGGCGCCCACGGATCCGCCTGGCCCTCGGCCAAGGGTGCTGGCACCCAGCCGGCTCCTGGCACTGCCGGTAACCGGAGCTGCCTCCCCTCGCTGTTATTTCAGCAGGCGGGGGCAGATCGGTTTACTGGGCCAGGCAGATGCCTATCGGTCCCCTCCTGCCGCATCGTCCCAGTGCCACCACCATGCCACCACCGCCACGGCCCCGTTACCGGGGCTGCACATCACTGGTGATGGCAATTGCCACCGGTGCCCAGGTGTCCTCGCCCGGGCACCCTGCCGTCTGCGGTGCATCCGTCCCTGCCGCCGGCTGGTGCTGGCAGAGGGGACCCTGGTGTCACCCGGCTTCGCTCCTGGCAACCCCGTGCTGCCGGCAGGCACCACGCCGGCTTGTCCCCTTGAGTCACACCAGCAGCCGGGGCGGCATGGCGGGCGCCGGCGAGGTGTTGTCCCGCTGGGGCTGGCGCAAGCTCTGCGTCACCCCACGCCCTGCCCGGGGTGCCAGCGTCCCTGGGGGCCGGGCACCGGCTGGAGCAGGGGGGGGGCACCCCATGTCCCCACCGGGGCTTGCGTCAGAGCACGGGGGGGTGTTACACAAGCGCTTTCCTGTCTCAACCTGCCCCTGGCCGGTGCCTGGGGGGGCCGTGGGGGGCCGTGGGTGGGAAG
>VZSF01010928.1:5854-32679 GCA_013398295.1 Chionis minor
TGCGAGCGGAGGGGGACCCCCTCGCTCTGCCGGGTGGGGGGAAAAGGGGAGTTTGCAAGGAAAAAAAGTCTTGGGGAGGGGTCTGAGGTGGCCCTGAACCAGAGGGGCGTAGAGGCACTTCACCCTACGGACTCCCCTGGGGGTCCCAGGACATGTAAACATGTTTCGCTCGACTTCGGCCACACGCTTTTCCCTACAAAAGTACGTTCGCTTAAATATCTCTCGCTCTCTCTCTGTGTCTGCCAGCCCGACCACAGCAACGCTCTTGCTCTCACGCACAACAACAACAACAAAAAAAAATTTATAAATCTGTCCTTTTCTTTTTTTGGTCTTTTTTTTTGTCTTTTTTTTTTTTTTTTTTTTTTTAAAAAGGACTCATCCAAAGATCTGGATAATAAATCATTTGCGTTTCCTAAGAAACCTTTTTTTTTTTTCTCTCCTTTTTTCTTTCTTATTCGCCTTATTGAGCTGCCTGAAGCTTTCGACTGAAGCTGCTCGCCTAGATCGCACTTGCCCCTTCAACGCAGAAATGCTATTAAAGGAGGAGGAGGAGAAGAAGGAGGAAGAAGAGGAGGGGAACCCAAACGAAGAAGAAGAAGGAAAGCCCCTGTCCCGACTGGAGAAGCCCTAACTCCTCCCCACGCTACTGCCACCAGGAGAAGGAGGAGGAGGAGGATGAGGAAGAGGAAGGCTGCGTAACACTTGAATTGCTTGTAAACGCTGAGGATGGGTCTCTAAGGCCGACAGTGATGGGGGGAAGGAGGGAGGAGCGACAGCCTCGGCCCTTCCTTGCTCAGCCGCTGCCTGGGGATGGATGTGCCTCCCCACACTGCCAGGGAAAGGCGTCCCACAACCACTTTTCACCCCCACCCTCGCCCCGTTTCGTCCTCTCCCGGCACGCCGGCCGCGGGGAGCGTCATCAGCAGTCCCCCTCCGTGGCCATGACCACCAGCATCTCGCTCTTGCCCATCTCTTCTAAGGCACTGGCCAGGGTGTTGAGATCGCCGTCGTCTTGGTGCTCGGCTTCCCATAAGTCCAGGAGCACCCCGGTGGGGCTGGCTTTGGTGGCAAAGTAGTTCAGATACCTGCGAAGAGGGAGCAGAGAGGAGGGTCCAGGTTGGCGCGGCACCCTTTGGGGACAGAGGAGGCCGGAGCAGCCAACCTGTTTCCAATGTGAACCCTGATGGAAATGCCGTTAACGCAAATGCCAAAGCCCCTGAGACGTTGTCTTCAATTTTTTTTTGATGTGGGCACTCACATGAAAGCAACGCAAGCTTTGTTTTGCTGGAATTCCCCTCCCTTCCTTCAGTCCTCAGAGGTGGTCCCAGGCAGAAACAGTCTAAACCGTCCTCCCAAATAAATAAGGGACAGTTTGAGGTGACAAGAGACCCAGAGCTGTGGCACAGATGGATGTGTGGATACAGATGGGTATAACTACACACAGCTATATCCATATTTATGGATGGACCTACACAGCTGGACATAACCTAGATGGATGCACTGGAGCAGGGTGGGACTGGAGAGAAGCCCCCCCTGCCCGGGGCACAGGAAGGGAAAGCAAAGCATGGGAAGACCCACCTGTCCATGGAGAGCTTCTGGGCGAGAAGCCTCCAGTCGTTTCCCCTGGAGTTGGGGGCATCCAGGCTGCTGCAGATCTTCTGCCGGATGGAGAGGGGGATTTTGAAGGCGTAGGGTCCCAGCTGGGTGGTGGTGGTGGTGGTGGCACAGCTGTGGTGGGAGCGGAGGGTGTCGAAGGAGCTGGCATGCTGCAAGGGGAAGGACGGGGAGAGACGTTGCAGCACAGAGCGGCTCCTGAGCGTGTCCCCACCCCCTCCACCTCCCCACTGCTCACCTCTCCCAGTGTGACGTGGAGCTGGAAGATCTGCCCTTCCCCTTCTACCTGCCGGACGCAGATCTTGCAGGTGAGCTCGGTGGAGGCCTGGCTGTACCTCTCCAGCGTGAAGGTGCAGTGCAGGGCTCGCTGGCTGCCACTCCAGATGTGATAGAAAGGGATTTCCTGTGGATCACCAAAGCATGGGCTTAGCGAAGGCTCTCGGAGTTCCCCTGGGAGATTCCATCTCCTCTGGCCACCCCATAAGTACAAGATGGGACCTCCCCTGGGAGATCCCACCTCCTCCGGACACACCGTGGGTACGAGATGGGACCTCGCCTGGGAGATCCCACCTCCTCCAGCCACCCCATAGGTACAAGATGGGACCTCCCCTGGGAGATCCTACCTCCTCTGGACACCCCGTGGGTATGAGATGGGATGGAGGGCCCCCACAGACAGCAGCCCACCAGGAAAACTGGTGAAAACCAGTCCCCTTTCTGACCTCCATCCCTTTGGGAGACAACTCTGGAGACAGGACCAGGGCACTCACAACCCCGTGGTGCCTGGGTGAAGATGATGCCCCCTTGTCTAGGACCCTGCTGCCCCCGCCTCAGCTCCCCCACCTGGTACTTGGCCAGCAGCTTGCTCCTCCACAGCGCGTGGGGGATGTCGTGGATGGAGAGACGCAGGTTGTGGTAGCTGTCCTTGAAGGGCAGGAGCTTGGGCTCCTCCAGCAGGTACCCGCCCAGCGTCCGCTCCAGCTCCAGCACCTCCTGCGGGCAACAGGACAGGCAGCATGAGACCCAGGAGATGAGCAGAGGCTGCTCCCCTCCCCTCTCCAGACTCAAGTGTGCTCCTGCCAAGAGGAGCCAGCAGCAGCAGCAAGCCCAAGGATGAGCAGCCTTTGCCACCCCAACAGCTGCTCTCCAAGAACTTGCCAACTCATCTCACACAACAGCCCAACCTACAACTGGAATTTTATAACACACGAGCATCTGTATATGTGCTTCTCAGATGATGCAACGGTCCAATATGAAGGTCAGGCATCTTCAGTGACGAGTGCCATCCAAGCTGTTTCTAACACCATCCCACTACTATGCCAGCAACTCTGAGGGGAAAAACCACAATCCAAGAGCCAGAGCGCTGCCGACATCTCCACCTAGAGGCACTGCCACAATCCTGACACCTCAGGACAAGCCACAGGGAATCAAAACAGCTGCTGCACCAGTGGCCCAGGCAGCCAAAGCATCAAAACTCGAGCTCCTCAGGCTGCACTCGATGCTACCAATGCCACAAACCTTCTCAAGGAGGGGAGAGACACGTCTCCACGCAGGAATAACAGGATCGATAGAAAACCCGAGGCAAATCACAGCGGTAAGCGGGTTTGTTGGGGTTTTTTTTGCATAGGAGAGAGAAGAACCCACCTAGCAGCAGCAAAACCTCTTGTGTAATGTCTGCAGAAAGAGGGCCCAGTATAGGAGCCAAGCAACACCCTCATTACTTCCTTCAGAGAAGGCGAGGAAGGACGGGGAAAGCCGTAAACATGCTTTATTATTTCACTGTGGTCACTTTGCAGGCAGTTGCATCAGGTTGTCTGCTCCCTGGGGCCCCGCTTTGGGAAGCAGGGGGCATCCCGGGCCAATGCTGGCAAGGGGATGTTACCTTCAGTGCATCTGGCGTGTCCTCCAAGCAGTAGACCTTCAGGCTGTACTCCAGGGAGGTACAAACGGTGGGGGCAAAGATGGCCAGCTGGAGCCTCTTGATGGCCGACCTGGAGTAGGACTCTCCCACAAAGACGTAGGTGCCAAGCTGGTCCAGCAAAATGTGGCAGGACTTGGCTTCCAGCTGGCAGTAGCAGGGAGTGTTGAGGGTCTCCTCATCCAGTGTCACAACTTCCTACGGGGAGAGGTGGGAAATCAAGGCTGGGGGTCAGCCCGTCATCTGGGGTTGATAAGGGCTGTGTCCCACAACGCTCGTGGTCTTCTCCGGCTGCAGGGGCTGGCTTCCCACCTTACCTCCCAGTTTCCCTGGTGGGACTGTGTTTTCAGCTGGTAAATCCAATCCGAGGAGCTGACATCGGCACAGTGGGGAATCGTCAGGACAACAGGGCGGCACAGGAGCAAGCCAGTGGGTCCACAGGTCACAGCCGGGCTCAGCACTGTCTGTGTGCCCTCAGAGGGCAGGCTGGGGAAGGGAGAGGAGAAACCGGTTGGAAAGAAAGCCTCATGGCAGCCAACACAGA
This sequence comes from Chionis minor, assembly GCA_013398295.1. Classification (NCBI taxonomy): domain Eukaryota; kingdom Metazoa; phylum Chordata; class Aves; order Charadriiformes; family Chionidae; genus Chionis; species Chionis minor. Next base: position 9,928 of record VZSF01010928.1, read on the forward strand.
GCGGAAGCACGGGGAGCGCGGTGTGACTTACAGAGCGCTCTCTGCCTTGTTGAGGACCAGGTACATCTCATAGAACTTCCCCTGGGGGATGGCCCCGTGGGGCACCAGCAGGCTCACCCCTAGAATGGCACACACAGGCATCAGCCACAAAACGAGGGAGAAACCACCAGGGAGAAACCACCCCTCCATTCCAGCCAGCGAGCACAAGCACGGCAGCGAGCTAGGCCAGCCTGGAGCACCCCAGGAGAAACATCTCCAGATGTTCCTCAGCTGCACTGCTTGCAGGGAGGAGCCAGGACACTGCATTAGGAAGCAAAACTGCAGGTTGGACCTTTTTGCAAGGCACCAGCCCTGGATATATGGCAGGGCCAGCTGGGAAAGTCCTGGGAGGCTGTGACCTCCAGCTTGAGAAGCCTGGCTTGGCAATGGCTTGCCACCTTCCTTCCCTGAGCCAGCTTTGAGATAGAAAAGGGCTGCCCAGGGCAGGCAAGTCTGCTGGGACAAGAACAACTCCTGGATCGTTCAGCAGCCAAATGTGCCCTCCTCCCCAGCTCGGGGCTTACCGGTGCCCGGGATGGTAAGTCTTCCCCCCAGGTAGCCAAACGTGCCGCTGGCACTGTTGCCATGTTCCCGGGGCAAGCTGAGGAGATGCTGGGAGCCCAGGGCTTTGTTCCGCACGTTTGCGAAGTGGCTGTCTCTGGTGGTGTCCCCTGGGTAGGTGCCGGTGGCAGGGACCCCCCCAAGCAAATCTGTCCCATCATGGAGCCCTGGCGAGGAGGAAGCGGTGGACGAGTTGTACACCTTGATCTTGAGGTTGGGGAGGGGGTCGAGCAGGGGGGAATTGGTCATGGGGATCTTGTCGGAGGAGTCCTGCAGGGCGTACATGGGGCCGCGGTACACCCCGGCGCTGGCTGTCAGGTCCGGCTGCATGGAGGGGTGCAGCAGTTGAGGGTTGTCTGCGGGAGGAGAAAACATGGATGGGGTGAAGATGGCGGATGGAAAAGCACTGCTTGACTGGAAGAGACGCCTGTAAGAAGCCCTCGTCTCTGCCTGGGCTCGAAGCCAGCTGGCAGGACCTGCCTGCTCTTACCATGCCGGGAGGTCTTGAAGTTGGCAGGGTGGAAGCCTCCGGTCAGAGCGGCTGACGAGTCTGTGATGTCCGTGTCGAAATCCCGGCACCTCCTCCGGTACACCACCACCCCCACAGCCATGAGGATCACGATGAAGACAAAAATGGCCACCACCAGCCCGGCATACAGGGCCACGTCACCAGTGGCCTCCAGCACTGGGAGGGATGAAAGAAACAGCGGTGAAAAAAAAGGAGGACCAGAAATGCAGATCAAGACCCACTGGTGCTCTTCAACCCCACCACTGACTCAGGACATAGGCACGACAGGGAAGATTTTTACTGGGCCTGCTGGAAAGGCTGTGGCAAGAGGATGGAGGGTGTTTTCTAAGAGCAGTCCAGAAGTCAAGAGTGATGCCAGAGAATGAGATGGGGGTGAGCCCCTCAGACCTTTGGAGGACACCTTGCCATGGCTCCTGCAAACTTTACCTGAGCACCAAGAATGCCAGGAATGCCAGGTTTATATGGCTCAGACCTGTGAAGCGATCAACCCTCACATCCTAGCAGAAGACAACCCTGAGGAGCAAATGTAACGCCTAGCCGTAAAACTCGTCTGTATGTACCTGAGCTATGCATCCATCTGGGAAGACTGAGTGTCCCCGTATCTATACAGACACCCCTCAGCTTCCCCCCATCTTCCCTTTCCCTGCCACAAGGCTCTCCACCTTCAAACGTAGCAGGAGCCAAGCACGCTCAGCCCATCCTCCTTCCTCCCTCCACGCTCACCCACATCTCTCTTGGCTTCCATGGGTTCGTGCTGGAGTGAAGTCCTGCCCTAAGCCCGGCGATCTCAACTGCGTCAGGACTACGCCACTTCTGGGAGGTGGCACCTTGTCCCCGAGTTCCCCCCCACCGTGTGGATGCCAGGAATGGGCACCCTGACGCACCCTGGCACCCCCAATTTGAGGAGGGAGGGGGGTCACCCCCCTCGCAGGTGGGGGGTGACGATGCCTGGAGTAGCTTTGGTGGTGTGACACCGGCTGCATCACGGTGCACCCAAAAACTGCGGGCAGCAAAAGGAGGATGGGAGCTGAGGTGCAAAAGTGGGTTGTATTTATAGCTTCAAGCAGAGCGTGGGATTTCATGCACACAGGAGTTTTGGGGTGGGCTTTAATTGCTCCCTCTTCCAACCTTCTCCTGCCCCAGCTGCCAAGGAGCCCTACCATGGACGCAAGGGAACCAAACCAAAGCAGGGCCTCGCAAAGAAACAAAATGGCCATGAAATGAGAACTTACGGTGGCTTTTGGGTTCGCTTAGAACTCTTTTATCTGTTAGGAAAAGAAAAGTTAGAAAAAAAAAGGTGAAGGTGGTCATGGTTGGATGAGGATGAGATGAAACAAACGGTGGGGGCTGGGGTGGGGGGTGAGGGGGAAGCCAGCCCTGGGGGGGCACGAGAAGCCGCAGTGTGGTGGGAAGGGATGGGAGAGCAGCACCGTTCCCCAGGGCATGCGGAAAGCCAGCTAGAAGGCGCAGGTGATGAGGATGTCCCCATGCCCGACCAGCCTCTGGGGCACATGCCCCCATCTAACAAGACTTTGGGGGCATTTCTGGCCATGGCAGCATTTAAGAGGACAACGGTATCAGCAGGTGGCAGCATCGTCTGCTCAGCCTTCACTGTGCCCATGCATCCTGTAGCATTATTATCGTTATTGTGTTTTTTTTCCCAGCTGCTGCTCCAGAGCTCCTACCGAGCAGTGACCCAGCTCAGATGTTTTCATGGTGGGGCTGAGAAACACCCTCACCCGGGCTTGCCCGCGCTAACCACAGCCAGCCTTATTTCAGCAGAGCCCCCAAAACCTCGCGCCGCTCCAGAAGGCTTGGTGGGACGTTTAGATCCCACCAAAAAACAAAACAAAACAAAACAAAAAACCCCCAAACTTTTCATTCTACCGGGTGAGAACTAGCTTTGGGCGGGGTGAGTCCGGTTAAAAAAAACCCCCAAACAAACCAACCAACCCCGAAAACCTTGTTAAAGACAAGATTTAAAATTCAGGCGCTGCTGCCCGCCCCATCAACTTGGAGGCAAGGCCAACAAGAGCGTGGCCGAGCGCTGGAGCACCGCAGCCACCGACCGGCATCACCTGTGGCGTACTCACTCTGCAGGCAGAGCCCGTCGGTGCAGTTTTTGGAGTCGAGCAGCACGCCGCTGCAGTCCTTGCCACCGTTGCGGGGGGCCGGGGCGGCGCATTCCCGGCTGCGCCAGTGGGTGCACTCCGTGCTGCACGCCGACCACTTGCTCCACTCCGTCCAGACGCCGTCCACTGCGGGCCACCAAAGACAGGTGTGTTGGTACACCCCTCGGCACGGCCTTGGGGCTCGTTCCCCCCAGTGCCAGGATGTCTCCGGCCACAGAAAGGTGCCCATCTCAGGGCTTCCAGAGACCTTCAGGGAGCATTATCCCAGCAAAGCCAGCCCAGATGTGTCTCTGCAGACATATGTCTCTGCAGACATCTCCAGCTCTTTCAAGTCTTGGCAGACTGAAAGATGCTTTGGACTGGTTTTCTGAGCCCTGTCTCCTCAGGGAGACCAGGATGTCTCTGCAGACATCTCCAGCTCTTTCAAGTCTTGGCAGACTGAAAGATGCTTTGGACTGGTTTTCTGAGCCCTGTCTCCTCAGGGAGACCAGGATGTCTCTGCAGACATCTCCAGCTCTTTCAAGTCTTGGCAGACTGAAAGATGCTTTGGACTGGTTTTCTGAGCCCTGTCTCCTCAGGGAGACCAGGATGTCTCTGCAGACATCTCCAGCTCTTTCAGGTCTTGGCAGACCGAAGGATGCTTTGGACTGGTCTCCTGAGCCCCTGTCTCCTCGGGGAGCACCAGGAGCACAGTTGGACCGTGCAAACCGGAGGACGGGCATTGTGGGAGAGGTTTGTGAATCCGCCTTACCTGGGCAGAGGGTGGTGCAGGTCATTTTCTGGAAAGGCTGCCCATCGCAGAAGGAGCCGCCATTAAGCGGGGCGGGGTTGGTGCACGTCCGGGTGCGCTTCTGCCAGCCCCGGCCACAGCGGTTGTTGCAAGGAGACCACTCGGACCAGGTGGACCAGCCACCATTCACTGCAAGAGGAGATGGACAGCGTTAAGACATCAGCAGAGCCCATTTCAGCAGGGACTGGAGCTAAGCCTAGGGTTCGCTGGGTCCTCTGTCCTTATATCTTCTGTGACGCTAACTGGAACAGTTCGCCCTCACGAGAAGTAAATCACGAGACTCCTTCTCATGTCGCGCACCCCATGGACAAAGACACTCAAGCCCGCTTTGGTCCTTTTTCCACTTTGCAAATATTTTTGCACCCGGCCACAACAGACCTTTGGCTTCAGAGCAACGTTCAGCCACACGCAGCTTTTTCAGCCACTTTGAGAGTCAAAGGAATCCGGCTGGGTCCAACCTCCACCCACCTTCATACCCAACCGAGAAGGTTTACAAACGCCTACACCTAATAACCTCTTCTAATAACCTGTGCAAGCTGGTGGAGGCACCTATTTTGAAGACATTGGCTATTACCTAATTTAATGTAATGCCCTAGTGGGGTTCACTCCTACCACTTCCTGAAAGCACCCGTATTTCCCCTTGGCTTGGAGAGCTGGCTGGCAGCAAAGGTTGCCTCCCCAAGAGCAAGGGCTGGTACCGTAGACGATGACGGCGGCCGTGGTGCTCCGGCGCTTGGCCACGATGTTCTTGGCCATGCAGGTGTAATTAGCAGTGTCCAAGAGCCGGGCCTGCTTGATGATGAGGTTGTGATCGATGGTGATCAGGAAGTTGGTGTCCTGAGTGGGATCGATGACATCCTCGTTCCTCAGCCACTCCACCTGGCAATGCAAAGGAAGGGATGGGGTAAAGACGGTGATTAAACCGAACAAGAACCGAACACTCAGCCAGGAAAAGCATGTCATGGGTTGCAGTGGAAATGCCCTTCCCACATGCTCCCCACCACAAGGGCCTCCAAGGGCCCCCCCAAAGCCACACGAGGACACAACTCCTTAACTAGCCTGTTTGGGAAGAGCGTGAGTCGATACCATTGCGAAGGATGGGTGTGAGCACAAGCAAGGACAAAGACCAGGTTGGAGGGGCTGAATTCACCAGCCCTGATGGACAGCAAATCCCCCAGACCAGCCTATGACCTGCCCCAAAGCACTCCTCATGTTTGCCACTGAGACCACCGGTGTCGTCAGCACTGCAACCATTAACTGGCCAACCTCACCTCTGACTATTTCTCCTCAAAAGCTGGGCTGGAACCAGACCAGGGCACGTTACTGCTACTTTGGCCAAGGATGGGACACTGTGGCTACAACCAGCTCTTGGGAGTTGATGGAGTTGCGGGCAAGGAAAGCACCACTACCGTGCTAGGGAAACCTGTCTGTATTGACTTGTCCAACCCTTGGCTCTCGCTTGGGACTGCTCCTCTTCAGACATTGGGTGCCTCCTCCTTAGATCTTCCCTCGAAGGGGTTAACGGCACATCAGGAAGCGTGGCGAGGCAGGTTGAGCAGGTGCTGAGGTTAGGTGTGTTATTAGATGTCAGGATAACAGTGCCCAAAATAAACAATTCTGCTGAATAACGAAAGCTGACGGTCTTGGTGCAAGGCCATTCATCACAGCCACAAGCCACTGGTGAGGACGTGCCCCGTCTCTCCTCAGAATGAGAGGGGACACCCCACCGGGCATTTCTTGGGGCTGCTGAGTGGCTCACCTCGGCCTGCGGCACCCCCTCGGGTGGGCGGCACTGCAGCAGGACCTCGTGCTCCAGCGGGACCTCTTTGCCCAGCGGCTCCTGGTCGAAGTTCTTCCGTAGGTCTGGGAGGGAAAAGGAAACCCAGAGGTTACCAGGCCACTGCAGAAACAGGGCAACCTGCAAAACCTTGGCGGGGAGAGAGCATCACCTCGGCACCAGCGACCCGCGAGCAGGCAAATCCCTCTCCCACATCCTGGGAGGAAGGGGCCAAAGGAGCATCTTTCCAGGATGGATTCAGGACAGCATGTGGTGCTCAAGGATGATGCCTTTCCTCCTTCAAGTGCTTGCAAGTTTATACCCCCTCCTGTCTTTTCCTTTTGACGCCAAACCTCAGCTTAACCACTGTTTCTTCAAACCACCTGTTTCCTTCCCCCTCTGGCCTCTGCGCCAGGACCCTTTTTTGTTGAAGGGGGGCAAAAAACAGCTCAGCTCCTCTGTTGGCACCGAAGCAAATCCCCAAATTTCAGGGCTGCGGGGGCTTGCTGCTCGGCTCTGTCCGTGTCAGTCCTGTGGCTGAGCCACCTCCCCAGACTTGCCAGAAATCTGGCCATCACACTCCGGTGCCGAAATGGGGAACGGTTGCTGCTGAAAAGCCCAGCTCGCTCAACAAGGGGCTGGCCAGTGCTTTAGGGAAGGGGGAGAGGGGAGAAGCCCAGCAGAGCCCCCAGGGATGCTGGGGACACAGCAGGGTCCTGCTCCAGAGCCTCGGAAGGAGCAGGAGCATCGCTAGATGGTGCTGCAAGCCTCTGCTACAGCACCCAGCCTTCTCCGGCTGCAGCTCTCCCACTCCTGCAAGACGGCGAAACCTTGCTTCCGTCTCATCCGCCCGGCTCGAGAAACACCAAACCCTTGGCTGGGGCCAGACAAACGGGCTCCCTCAGTAGCCTCGTAACATTTTTCCCCGCTCAGCCTAAATCCTTCAGCAGCGTAGCTGATTGACCAGCCACCTCCGTTTGGGGTAACGTGCTGGATTATTAGCCCTCTAATAGCAAAAGCTGTTTACAACCGGGGAAGCCTGGCCGTTCTCCTATAGCTTTGCCACCTCATTTGCCAAGAGAGCAAATTCAGCCGGGTAACAGCCTGATTAACTCGCCCTTAATCAGGCTGCCACCCACAAACGGCAGCTTAGAGAAGTGACATATGACAGCAGGGACTCCAGGGACGCGGAGTCGCTGATTCAGGCAAAGCCTGCAAGGTGCTAACCGTTGGGTTATTAACGATAATAAAGCACCGGGAAGAGCTGAGCGTACTGATGGGCAATGCGCTATTAACCCAGGTAGCGCCACAGCCTCTTGCCCAGGGACCATCCCCGCTCCGGCGCAAAGCCAGAGCTGGGACAGGGAGAATAAGACCAGGGACGTCCAGCAAGGATGGGTCATCTCCAACCACTCCAAAAAAGCCCTGCTTTCAACAGGGAGCCAACTTTCGGAGATGGCTAGCCCCGCTCAGCTGCACCCCACCATGTCTCAGGGGTCCCGGGGAAGCCACTTTGGCCACTATTTCAGCTGGTGTCGCTTACCAGAAGCGGCACACGCCAGGCTTGAAACCGCTTTTTCAGCCAGGGAGCCAAGGTCGCACCTCAAGCTTTGCAAATAATTTCAAAATCGGTAAAACTTTTTAGGGCCTCCCCAGTATGGAGAAGAAGGCGGGAGGAGTGTTCATTTAAAGGCAACAAGAATGGAGACAGTGCGGGGGGGTGCACCATGCGTACCGGGCACTTACACGCTATGCGGACGTATGCCCTGCGGCTCTTCGTGGTGCCCGCGGAGCTCCAGGCCACGCACTGGCACCAGTAATCTTCCAAGCCGAAGAGCTCCTCCACTTGCTGCCGGGAGACCTCAATCTGCACCTCCCGCACCAGCATCCCTGAAAGCGGACAGAGGGACAGAATCAGCTCGGCAGGAGCACCCAGGAGGAGGGAAACTGAGGCAGTACCCAAGAAGGCTGGTGGACGTGCAAAGCTCGAGGACAGAGGCAGCAGGTTGGAGGCATCTCAGGGTCACCTGGGTTTCGCAACCTCTGCAAATTGGAGACTGTCCCCTCTGGAGGGTGACTTGGAGCTGAAGCCAGGGCAATGGCTCACGTGGAGGAGTTTTGTCTTTCCCTCCCCAAGTCTGGCTGGGCAGGACCAGGACCTCTTGACTGTTTCTAGAGGCATCACCCTCCTCTACCAGCCCTCTCCCCCAGCACCAAAATCCCCATCCCTGCGCAGAGCCCTCCCCCCCACGCTGGGTTTCAAGGATCATAGAATCACAGAATGGTTTGGGTTGGAAGGGACCTTAAAGACCACCTAGTCCCACCCCCCTGCCCTGGGCAGGGACACCTCCCACTACACCAGGTTGCTCCAAGCCCCGTCCAGCCTGGCTTTGAACCCCTCCAGGGATGGGGCATCCACAACTTCTCTGGGCAACCCCGGCCGGGGGCTCACCACCCTCACAGGAAAGAATTTCTCCCTAATACCTCATCTAAATCCACCCTCTTCCAGTCTGAAGCCATTACTCTTCATGCTATCACTCCATGCCCTTGTTAAACGTCCCTCTCCAGCTTTCCTGGAGCCCCTTTCAGATACTGGAAGGGGCTCTAAGGTCTCCCTGGAGCCTTCTCTTCTTCAGGCTGAAAACCCCCAACTCTCCCAGCCTGTCCTCACAGCAGAGGGGCTCCAGCCCTCGGAGCACCTTTGTGGCCTCATCAGGATGCCTCTGAGGCTTTGCTGAAAGGAGAAATCATCTGTGTCAGCTGCCACTTAAATACAAATATAACAAGGCAAATAGAAGATCTTTAGGAACTCGGCCCAGGACGATGGCATTTCATGCCCAATGACACCAGAAAGGGCTACATGCCTCCGTCACCACCCCTGTGCAGTCTAGGGCACCCTGGCCGTGGCAGGGACTGTGATGACAAAAGTGGCACCACCACGTCTAGGACACGGTCCCCTGGACTGCAGGATGCTGACACTCACCTGAAGCATCAACCCCTCGCCGTGTGGCCATCGCTGAAGGGACTCGGGGCTTATTTTTCCTTATTTTCAGCAATACCTGCCTTTCCCCGCCGCCNCCCTTTCCCCCCCCCCCCCCCCCCCCCCAGCTTCTGTTTACAAAAAAGGCCTCAAGTTCTGGGCAACAGAGCGTCGTGTGCTCCCTAGCTGTAATTTTGTTAGCTTGCTCCCATTGCTGTGAGAAGCAATTTGCCATCTCTCCGCCACCTTCCTGCGGAATAGCTGACAAACACGCCCCAAGGAAATACAATTTATTTTGCCACTATTAAGGCTGGGGGGAAGAAAAAAAAAACAACATAGAAACGGTATCTGGTACAAGCACTTTTGGAAAAATTTGAGCTTTTAGACGGACCTAGGATGGAAATGGCTCAAAATCATCTTATCTCTCCGGCAAGCCCCGGTGGGGTTGGTCGAGCAGCCCTGGAAAGGTGGGGAGCATCCTGCAAATGCCCTGCTGTCTCCGTATCCCTGAAAGCAAAGGCCACCCACAACTGGAGACTGAGCTTACGGCTCACAGGAGCGACGATTTAAATGTCTTACAGGCATCCAAACACAGCCGCTCTTACCGACCATCCCTTCTTGTCTGGCTGAATTATCCTCTCCGACTTGGCCTATTTTTGCTTTCTTCTGCATGAAATGTTTTGGCTCAGACGCAGTCAGAGCATTACTGAGCCCGGCTCATTCGAGACACGTCATCTTAGAAGTTGCCTTTTTCTTTTTTTCTTTTTTTTTTAAGGTCCCTTCTCTCAAGGACACTTAAAAAGGCGCAAACGCCCAACCCTGTTAACACATCCCTTGGTGGCCAGCTCTCCCCACCCCCCGCCCCGGGCCCTTTGCGGCAGCTTTCCCTATGCAGATTTATTTTATATTTCTTTTTTTTTAGCACAGCAAAACCATTTTGGTTCCAGCTCCCTTTTTCTTGGGCAGATATGCCAATGCCAGCAGAGCTTTACATGCGTGGTGTCACCTCCATACCGAAGGTATTGACAGGTTTGTTCCCTGATAGCAGCAATACCACCTTTTTGAAGCCAGGGCGGAGATGGGCGCTGCTTCCTCCCCAAATTGCTGCCGCTTCTTCTGCATCTACAGATGAGGATCTGAGAGGGAGATGCTGGCCCAAAGCAAATGAGACCTTCCCCCCCAAAAAAACCACCTTACCTAAACCAGGATAAGCTTGTGCTGCACAGACTTTCCACTCCCTTTCCACTGTGTTTTTTCCAGCCTGTTTTGCTCATGAGTTGCATGAGGCAGTTTATTCCGGAAGGGGCATTTCACCCAAGCAGTGGGGCCAGAAATAATAGTGCTTTTTCCATGCTGCGCATCTCTAAGCCATGAAAACTCCCTGCTACAGGACGCTGGGATGATCCAGAGGAGAAAGGAATCCTAACAACATTTAGATAAATTAACAGGGGGGGAAACCCATTCGGGGCTGGACCGCACTGCTAATATATCACCGTCGGACCAGGGAATGCCTAATCACAGACTGCGGAAAGCCGGGAGGGTAAAGAGAGCAGGGTCCATCGCTCCATCCTTATCCCGGCACAATGCTCTTCCCCCTAAGCATCCACCACCGCTGCGGACCTTTGCCTCGACCCGGTGTGGCCGCACGTTATAAATAAATTAATCACCCCTCGGCGAAGGCTGCTCGGTCGCTCATCAGCACTGACTTTGCCCCAGAGCGGCGAGGGTTTGAAATCCAGCCTCCGCAAGAGCCGGGAGGTGGAGATGCACCTTGAAAGAGAGAAACGGCGCTACCGGTGGTCCCGACAGCCTCCGGAGAAACAAGGGGATGGCCTTCCCGGGCTTTTTTGACCAACCCTTCACAAAGAGATCCTCTGGAAGAACACCACCCCAGGAACAGACGCAGCAGCTTTAGGAAAGGCTCAAAAACCCACGGGGAAAAAGAACTGAGCTTCCCTTCGCAGAGCAGGCTCAGAGACGCACACAAGCAAGGACTGGCTCACGGATGAAGAGCGAGGAGATGCTGGGGAAGGGCAAGGCTGGGGTAAAAAAGGGACAAAAGGCGATCCTGTAAAAGTAGCCGTGCTCCTCTAGGCTGACAAAGACTCTCCTCTAAGCTCCGTCTGCCTTCTGGGGCCAGTGCCGCAGCAGTTCAAAAGGCCACCGTGGTGTAAAGCCCTCCAGAGACGCGGGATGCCACATGCTCTTTTGCGGAGAACACACCTCCCGCGGGAAACACAACTGTTTTCCTCCCCTCCTGGTCAGGCCACAGACACCAAAACTGGTGCAGAGAAAAGATGGGAGCCGGGCCAAAGCATCCCAGTTTCAGCAAACCTACTTGGTTGCGTGATTTATCCAACCCCCAACACGCCCTTGTTCTCATGCTGGGACGTTTCAAAGCAGGGGGCAAGCAGCTCCGCAGTGACCAGTCCCATGGAATAAGCCACCCTCCTCCAAGACTCCTAAACCACCTTCTTGCCCCCCCTGCCTCCATTTGAGACAGGCAGCAGCTGCCTCGGAGGCAAGGAAGACCTCATGCCATTAGAAGGCATTTCAAACCCTACCTGCAAATGTTCTGGCTACCCACGAAACATCTAATCCCTTCGCCAGCCTGAGTAAGGTGCCAGCCTTTGCCACCCCTCATGGCAATGACTCCTACGTGTTGATTAGGCATTTTGTAGGAAAGCATTTCCTTTTTTTTTTTCTTTTTTTTTTAAAAATCAGTTTTAAACATGCTGCCCTTCAAATCCCGTTTAACAACCCCAAGTCCTGCAAAAGTGTGAGGCGTGCAAGCACGTACAGTGACTTCCCCAAACTTCTGTGGGGTATGCTGACCCATACCATCATCATGCATTCATCAACCGTCTGGATAGGGGCAGCTCCTCTACTAAAATTCACCGATGATATGGAAAGAGGGACAAGCTGGGCACGGAGCGAGGAGGTGGAAAACATACAAAAGAGACCTCCTGAGCTGGCAATCACCCAGGAGCGCTAAAAACGAATCAGAGACCTGTTGGTCTACCTGGAGGAGAATCATCTCCAGGGTGGGCGTGCAAGAGGGAAAAGGGCAGAAGCATCTGGAAAGAAGAGAGGGGAAGGGCAGGCGGGCGGGTTTGCTCACCGGTGACCTCATCCAGGCTCTCCTTGGTGACATGGTCGTTCTGGTTGACCCACTCCCCGTTGCACTTGAAGTAGATCTGCGTGGCGGGGTTGGCGCGGCAGACGAGCTCCACCGGCTTGTTCTTCACGATGTAGGCGTCCTGCGGCTCCAGCAGAAAGTGAGGGAGGGTCTCCGCTGGGGCTGAGGGGAAGGAGTCGGGCAGCACGTCACTGTACTCCAGCCCTGCCAGGGGAGCGAGAAGGTTAGGATATGTTCCTTAGTCCCATCCCAGCAGGGATGCAATTCCTACCTACGCCGCTTCACCCCTTCCCTCTCCCCTTCCCAGGACTGTCCTGTGCATGGTGGTGTCGCCACCAGCCCTTGCTGAGGATGCTCGGAAAAGCAAAAAAGGGCTGGAGGCTCCCCAAAAAAAGAAAAGAAAATGTCTGCTAGCCAAAGAGCTGCTGCCGCATGGTGCATCTGGTTGTGCCTGGGTACCAGATCTCCCATCCATATCCTGAGCCCTGGCCCACCCCCGAAGCCTGGGTGATCTCTCTAGCGGACACCAGGAGAAAAAAGGCAAAAGAAATCCAAGCCCAGAGATGGCAATGGGGACACAGAGAGGCTCTGGAGGGGCTGGTGTCCCCCATCTCATGCCTCCCTGCCACCGCCCTCTGGAGTGCCCGGGCATGATCCGAGCAAAATGCTGGCAGGGCTTGTGGTGGGAATGCTGACCGTGACCCCGGCACAAATGTCACATATCCCGCCCTTTAGTGGAGATCTCACCCCCCTGCCAACGCTTGGATCTCAGCATCAGTGGACAGGGAATGGGCACCAACAGCCCCAGCCTGTGCAGCCTCTGGGGACTAGCCATCTGCCCATCACGGGCCAGCCCAGCCACCTCTGGAGACCATCACCCAAAACCGCCACCAGAATTCACACCATCCTCCCCCGCCAGAAACCAGATCCACCCTGGCGATCTCCACCTACCTCCTCATTTGCTTTCAAAACCAACCTAAATGCAAAAAATAACCCCCAAAAGAGGTCATGCCTGCTGAGGCCAGGCCAAGAAAAGCCTCGAAAAGGGGCAAGGACCTCAGCGCTCACCCAGGGACATAATCCCTCAGGATTGGGAACCCCAGGGTGCCTCGTGCCCAGCACCAGCTTGGGAAGATGCCGTGGGCGATGCTGAGGATTATTCGCAGCATCCAGCACAGGAAACCTCTTTCCAGCCCTTTCGCCCATCAAGATCAAACCCAAATATCACAGGACCAAAAAAACCCCCAACCCCGCATATACGCACACTGGGATTCTACTGCTTAACCTGCTGTTTCTGGGCATCTCGTTAGCAATCAGGTCACATCGCGAGGCTTTTCTTTACACCTAAGAAGAGTTATGAGCTTTTCCTCCTCCTCTCTTCCCCCAGCGAGAGCTGTGATTCTCAACTCCAGGCACTGCAGCGTGCAGGAAAACAGTAAATATCCCCAGCCCCGCGATAACATCTCCCGAGCTGGCAAGGAAGAAAGGAACCCACTCCCTTCGTCACCCTTGGCAAGGAACGGCGCTGCGAGAAGAGGATCAGAGAATCCCGAGACACAAGGAAGAGAAGAAAGAAAAAAAAAATAAGAAAAATAATCAGATGCATCAAGAAAACAAGATGACCAGGCTGCCTCCCGAGCAAAAATCAGTGAGGGGGAAAAAAACCCCACAACCACCCAACACAAAACACACAGGTCAGTCGTTTAAAATCCATTTAGGAAAATTGACTTTCCATTTCCATTTAACACAGCGCTAAGAGAGAGCGGTAGGACATTTGTCATAATCCATTAACTGCTCTTTTGGAAACAATGAATTAAACTCCGGGCTAATTTCTCTCTCTCTTGCTGGCTGGCTCTTCCCCACCTCTTCACCACCGGCCATTTCCTCCCTCTTCTTATTTGCAGACCTGTAATTTTCCCCGTGCCTGGCAGCAGGCCGGGGGCATGCGGAGGTGCGAGCCCCACCAGGCTCCATCCCACATTTCTCCCCAGGTCCACATCAGGCTGCTGGTCCCGCTCCCTTCTCCTGCTGAGCAGCCTCTTACCTGTATCACAGCATCAAGTCTAATTTTTTTTTTTTTTAATTTACTATTCAATTCAATTTTGCACCCACTGAGTTGTTGTTTTGTTTTTTGCTTTTTTTAAAGACGTTTCAATGCCACAAACTGAAATTCCGTAGCAAAGGGGCTGGCAGGAAATAACCCAACTAACAATGGAGGCAGCCAACAAAACTTCACTCGCAGGCTCGCGTGAAAACCTCTCCAAAGTGATGTTCTCCCCCATCCCTAACTGTAATTTGGGTTTGAAGCTCCCCATTAGTTCTTCTTCTCTATCTGTGCCAGCTGCTTTTTATTTCTTTTCTGCCTGTTTTTGTTTCCTCCCCAAGCCAGGTGTAACACCCCCAGATGCCGGCGAGGAGCCCTGCAACCCACCCAGCACCACAAGGGTGACCCACAAAGACACAACGTCCCTGAAGAAGCCAATTTTTGGAATCACCTTCCCTTATGGGGCTTGCCTCTGGCAAGGCGATGCCCCGAAGTGCCCGTGTCCCCTGACCCAAAACCATGGGGCAAGGAGAGGTCCTCCTCCAGCAGCCAACTCCGAAGACACATTTCTTCCTCCCACCCCACCACCACTTTGGTGACGCTTAAACGAGACTTGAGGTCATCAGAGAGGATCTGGAAGCAGGGAGCGGATGAGTCACGGCCCGACAGGGACAAAAATCCCAGATTTGTGACTCACCCATGACCATCTGCAGCAGGACAGGTGATGCGCTGGGCTGCAGTGGGAGCCACCTCGGTCCCCCAGCGGTACCAAAAATCCACCGACCCCACCTTCCCGTCAACGGGTCCCATCCAGCCCCCTGCTCTGAGACAGGGTCTGCCCAAATCCGTGGTGGGGGTCTCAAGCTCAACGCTTCAGGTTGCTTCTCCAAGGGGGCACAGGGAGTTTGGGGATGAGGGTGGTGGAACAGGATGATCTCCCCAGCCCCGGCCAGATTCAGCATCTGCTCACGGTGGCTGTAAAAACCTCCTCACTTTAAGGTTTGAACCCAAAAAACCTGAACCTTTAAAGCTAGGAGGATCCTGGCTGCTGGGAAAGTGTAAATCCTGCAAACTCACAACAGCTGAGAGATCTTTTATTTCTGGCCAAGAGAGATCTGAGGCCAAAAAAACAGCTTTAACAGGAGACGGGGGAAAAAGACAATGGGTTTTCCGTGGCAGAATCATAACTGGGGCCATGCTGCAGAGCCCCAACCCCACAGCTACCCCAGGCTCCTGCCCGCTCATGGATGGGAGCGGATCGAGGGGGAAGCTGATTTCTCCATCCAGAGCCCAGCCCTATGCTGCCCAAAAAAGGCATTTGCAGCTGGGGCAGGGCGTTTGGCTCCAGCCCGATATGGCCACCGATATTTAGAATGTAAGGCAGAGGAACAAGGAGGACTCCGGATGAGAAAAGGGAGGAGAACCACGCTGGGCACATTTAGCATAACCCATCAACCCAGCTTTTCATCCCCACTTCCCAACAACCCTGTCACTCGCCGCATGGAAAAACCTCTTGCTCTGCTACTCCTCATGATGGGACCCCCCCAAAAAAATCCATGTATTGGGGGAAAAGCACGCCTGCTGGCGCCATGAGGATGAACCACCGTTGCTCCCGGCTGCCCTACCTATTGAGCAGCAGCTGAAAAAGACCCCCACTGCTGCCCCAAAAAAGCAACACCATCACTTCTGTGTGGTCCTTCCCCCACAGGATGGGGGCAAATAGCTCCGGAAGAACCAGGATGAGGTGCTGCTGGCACCAGGAGAGGATGGAGAAGTTGGGGAAAGGTTTTGGTCTCTGCTCCTGTGCAATGAGAACATCGATAAACAGCCCTGGAAAGGCGGGAGAGGGTATCCTCAGCTAGGACAACCTTCCCCTGCGATGGTCTTGCATAATATCATCATTATTATTATATTATGGTTGCATTTTATATATTAGATAGAAGAAACCTTGCAAGAAGCAGGTGTCTGGCTTCTCCAGGCTGAGCAGCCAACCTCCGGTTGTGGGAATGCCCTGGGATGTTCAGATGACTTTAACTCCGGTGAGCACTTTATTCCCTTTGGGAACGGGGATGCTTTGACCTGCACGGTGCTGGTGGCCACTGCTGCTTTGCCCGAGGCTGCTCTGCCCCTACACCTGAGGGGATAACTTGGCCCCTCGACTCAAAAAAGAGATGTTTTCGCATGCAAAGCCAGGGAAGGAGCCCTGCGCAGCCAGGATTTCCAGTACTGCAATCAGACAAGCCATAAAACTCCCAGCAGCGACAAACTAATAAATATTTGAGTGCGTGCGCTACGCTGACTGCAATCATCCTCTCCCTGGCAGACGTCTACAGGGGGTTCCCATCTGCCGGCTTCCCTCCTTCCCTCTGGAGGTGGGTGCCTGCTTCCCAGCTCCCTTTTGGGTTTGTTTTTTTTCCGCTTCTTTTTTTTTTTTTTGGTTTTTCTGGAAGTCCCAGGCTGTGAGCATCCCACAGTCTCACACTACTCGGGGCACACCGTCGAGGCGGGACGGGCTGGAGCGCCGACTTTGCCGCTAAATCTGTATTTGGGGCAGGAGAGGCAAAGAGCGGACAGCTCGGGGCTCGACCCGTGGGACCAAATTCCCCATACAAAGGGGGAGCAGGACAGAGGGCAGCCAGGCGGGAAAGGGAGAAGGGGAACAGGCACCGACTTCCTTCCTCTCCAGCCTCCTCTCCCCTCATCCTTCATCACACGTTTTAATCTGCTGGGGTTGAGCCGGATTATCTGCAGCATCTGTTCCCTGGGGAGGGATGGTGGGGGGGGGTGTCTTGCAGATGTTGGCAGCAAGAGCTCGCCACTTGGACGAAGACCGAAGACCCCAACCAACCTGCACCACCAGTCAGAGCGGCACCGGAGCCGGGGTCCGGCGTTAACCTCCCTCACCCCAAAACACGCGGCGCGAGGGATGACGAGCCCAGCAAGCAACTCCCCTTGCAGCAACGGCCAAGCAAACCTCCCCAGGAAAGCGTTAAAATCCTCTCTTCTGCAATTGTTATCCCGCTAAATATTTGCGAGATTACAGGAGCATTAGGGTGTCGAAGCCTGGGTGCCCATCACCCACGGCCACGCACTGCATCCCTCCCCACCGGCCAGGCAGGAATGTGATGTAAGGATTAAGCCGGGATGCCTGGGTTTCTCCAGCTAAATCTCAGCAGCGGTGGGTGCTTAACCCTTTCTGCCTCCATATCCCCCCACCCCACGTTTAATTCGGGCCAAGCGCTATTTCATGCGAAGGCCTGAGAGGCAACAGTTAAACCCATTCCCGCCTGCTGGGAAGGTAGAAATCCTCCTGTAGAAATGAAAAAAAAAAAAAAAAAAAAAAANAAAAAAAAAAAATGACAGCTTATCTCCAGCACCGGAGGAGAAGGAGAGCCGCCTGCCTTCCCGACCCCTGCGGTGGGGAGGGGGGCGGCGCCGGCTCTGGAGGCAGGGATGCTCCCACCACCGCCTTGGCTCTAGTAGGTGTCTGAAAAGGCTGGAGCAGGTCTCTCCCTCCCCACCCCACATTCCCCCTCCTATTGCCTCCAGGGGAATGTATGACCGGACTCATTTAGGGACGAGTGCTGTTGCCATTTAAGCTCCAGCAAATTGTGGTGCCAGAGCCACAGCACGGCTCGCTCCCACGCCAGGATGCCCACTGGACTGAGGACATCCCTGTTGCAAGCCCCGGAGGGACACAGAGGCATCCCCACCTGAATGAGGGTCATCACGTGGGATGCAGTCCCCATCCCACCCCATTTCATTCCATCCCAGAGCTCAGGGAGAGCCGCCAGTCCAGGCCTGCCCTGTTCCCAAGGGCTTCCCATGGCAGAGTGCCCTCCTGGGATAATTTCAGGTCCAGCAATAAAACATAGCCGAGCTTCTCCTGGAAGCACCTTGAGCATCCTCCCTCCCCAAAGCATCATCCTCTCTTTCCCCAGGCATCCCCTTCTCCTCCTGGCTCTGCTCCCCATCGCACAGATCCAGCTTCCCACCCGTCGGCGCAGTCTCCCAACACAAAGCCCCGTCACCCAGGAGGGGCCAGCAGCTCACGGCACCTTCAAAGACAAAGTCTCCATGAGAGCAGAGCAGTCCCCTGCAAAGCCACAGCCCAAAAAAACCCCTTTTTCTCTAGGGACGCGTCTGACTCCCCAAAATAAAGGGTGCTGCCGAGGATGGGTTTGGAAGATTTGAAGCCCCTTGCAGCAAGTGAAGCTTCCTCCCCAGCTCCCTCCTTGCACAGAGCCTACAAAAAATCGTGCCTTTCCAAACCCTCCCATCCATTTAAAGCAGGTGGAGGGGCCAGCTGGGAAGTGCTGACGAAAGCGAGATGCCGGGGATGTAACGGACCCTCGGCACCGCCATCCCCAGGGATGGCGTCACCTCCCAGCCCTTGCTTGCAGCTTGCTGATGTAACCCCCCCAGCCTCATTAACTCAGCCTGGCACTCGTTAACCTTTCCCTCTGTGGGAGGATGGAGAGGATGGGATGGGAGGGAGCTGAGCTACCTGCAGGCACGGCCATAGGAGGCCAAAAACTGAGCATGGATGGAGTTTTCAGGGGCAGCAAGGAGAAACACTTGTACCTGGCATCTCACCTCCAGCCTGGAGCAAGGTTGGATTTCGAGGTCAAAAAACCACAGGGTTGTCCAGCCATTGACATGCTCATGGGGTGCCCATCCCCGTGGCATCTGATGCCTCCCTCAAGCATCTGAAGTGGTAACTTAGCAAAGGCTGGACCACAAAAACACAGCACTCAGCGTGCTGTTGTGTTCAACCGTCGTGTCTGCTGGGGTCCGCAGAAGCTGTTGCTCCACTTCAGGGTCATAGAATGGTTTAGGTTGGAAGGGACCTTAAAGACCATCTAGTTCCACCCCCCTGCCATGGGCAGGGACACCTCCCACTACACCAGGTTGCTCCAAGCCTCATCCAACCTGGCCTTGAACACCTCCAGGGATGGGGCACCCACAGCTTCTATGGGAAACCTGGGCCAGGGGCTCACCACCCTCAGAGGGAAAAATTTCTTCCTAATTTCTAATCTAAATCTCCCCTCTTCCAGCTTGAAGCCACCACCCCTTGTCCTATCACTACATGTCCTTGTAAAAAGTCCCTCTCCAGCTTCCCCTCTAGGGACCGGAAGGGGCTCTAAGGTCTGCCCGGAGCCTTCTCTTTTCAAGGCTGAACAACCTCCAACTCTCCCAGCCTGTCCTCACAGCAGAGGGGCTCCAGCCCTCCCAGCATCTTCACAGCCTCCTCTGGCCCCGCTACAACAGGTCCACGTCCTTCTTATATTGGGGGCTCCAGAGCTGGACACGGTATTCCAGGCGGGGTCTCACGAGAGATGAGTAGAGGAGAAGAATCCCCTCTCTCGCCCTGCTGGCCACGCTGCTGGGGATGCAGCCCAGGATGCAGTTGGCCACCTGGGCTGCCAGCGCACGTTGCCGGCTCATGTTGAGCTTCATATCCATCAACACCCCCAGGTCCTCCTCAGGGCTGCTCTCCATCCATTCTCCGTCCAGCCTGTGTTTGTGCATGGGATTGCCCTGATCCACATGCAGGACCTTCCACTTGGCCTGGTTGAACTTTGTGTGGATGGCACGGGCCCACCTCTCAAGCCTGTCCAGGTCCCTCTGGATGGCATCCCTCCCCTCCAGCGTGTCAACCGCTCCACACAGCTTGGTGTCGTCGGCAAACTGGCTGAGGGTGCACTCAGTCCCAACATCCATGTCACCAACAAAGAGGTTAAATAGTACCGATCCCAGTGCTGACCCCTGTGGAACGCTACCTGTCACTGGTCACCACTTGGATATTGACCCATTGACAGCAACTATTTGAGTGTGACCATCCAGCCAGTTCCTTATCCAGGAACTTTTATAGGGTTTGTGCATTTATAGGGTCTTCTTCCCTGTCCTCCCAAAAAAAAGTGGAGCCTACCCTTCCCGCTCCCACCAGCCCGCAAAACACCTGCAAGCCTGGTTGTAGTGGCTGAATTTGGGGAAACCCACCCACCCTGCAGAGCAGCAGGACTCACGGGCAGCACAGACAGAGCCACGCAATGTCCCCACGGCAAGGGAGGCTACAAACCCCCTTGTCCCCCTCTACGCCTCTCCATTCTCACCGATCTTTTCTTAATAACTACATTTGGAAAGAACCACTTAACCTTTTCCCCAAAGCATCTCTGCCTGACGAACCGGCTCGTTTTCCTCCATCGACTGCGCTTTCACCAGGAGTTTTAGTGTCCCCTTTGCATCCCTCCCTGCCGAAGTTGGCATCACCGCTCAGGGTAAATCCAGTCCCATCCCTCCATCCCATCACCTCCAGCTCCCCCTGGAGCCCACCCAGCCCAGGACAGGGGACAGCAGGGACAGACAGACAGTAGGAGAGCATTCCGCGGCAGCATCCCAGATGGGTTAGCAGATCCCCCCCTGCCCGGCGGCAAGCAAACGTTATAATTAGAGAGCATTCCTCCCCAGCGCGGGTAATGAGGGGGTGCGCCCAGCCAGCCCTAATTACACCCTTGAAAAAAAAAAAAAAAAGCAGATTCCTCTCCCAGTCAAATGAAAAGCCTGCAGCCGTCCTCCCTCACCGCATACCTCTATTAACTGGGACTGGATAGGAAGGGGAGGAAAAAAAAAACCCAACCAAAAAAAACCCCCAAAAAAACCCAGAAAGCAAAGTCTGTGCTGAGAAAAAGGTGGGAAGAAGGAGCTGGGCAGCAGCAAGGGTGGTTTTGCATGCAGCGGCCTTATCAATCAAAAACTGCTTCACCTGACCAAAAAAAAAAAAAAAAAATCATCTCTTTAGCTAAATCCCCAGGTCAGGCTTTGGGAAAAACTAAAATCAGGGTGCCCTCGCAGGGGGCGTCCCGTCACCCCCGAGTATCCCTCTGCATCCCAGGAGAGCATCACTGCATCCCTGCAAGCCACGGCAGCCAAGAGGGTCCGACCGAAATCCCGACCACCACCACCCCCGGAGCAGAAACACCCAGGCTCTGCCAGCAACTTCCCTTGCTGGGAGTTCAGAGGAGAGAGAGATTTATCTTGTTGATTATGCATTACGCCGGAGTATTTATGGAGTCACTACTCTTTTGTTTATCTTTATGATTATGATAATCAAAGGCAAAACCTCCTGAGAAGCGTAAACAGCTGAGATCCCTTATGGTACGAACCTCTTCATTTTTCATTATATAGATTTATAACACAGCGCAGGCAGATTGGAGTAAATTGTTCCTTATTTCTGGTTTTAAGAGAGCGGAGCTGTGAGCCTCGTGAATCCCCGTAAATACCCACGGAAAGGAGAACGAATTAAAGAAAAAAAAAAAAGAAAAAAAGAAAGAAAGAAAGAAAGAAAAAAGGCGCAGGAATTATGTAGCAAATCCCCGTTACACTCTATTGTACTCACTTCTTTTGTGCTATTTTATACAGTTCCTTCAGGGAAGCAGTTATGTTTGAAAACTATCTCCAAATTTCATCTAGTGCAAGTTCTTGTTATGGGCACCGACACTTTTCTTTGTGCTATTTTAATTCCATTGTCGTGCTACTCTTGTATAGTTTGTTCTGTTTACTGAGCTACAGCGTTAGTTTTTAATGGATATAATAATTATATGAACTTTTATTTATTTGCTTTGGCTCATAAAAGAAAAAAAGCCAGCAGCGGATAATGCGGTAATATGCTGTTTATTCACATGTACGGCGTGTACTGTGTTTCTGTTGTGAAAAGAATAATAATTTCAGCAAGAAGAGAGAAAAGGGAAAAGAAAACAAGGAACAAACAGGGGCTTGTTGCCCTGGTTAACGCCAGAAAGTCCAAGGAATTATTAATTATCATTCAAACTGCAGTAAATCAAGTGCAAGATGCAATCTCTCCCTGGAGAAGGAAGAAAAAAAAAGAAAAAGGGAAAAAAAAAAAGGTCTCCTGTTCAAATGAGCAAGGCAGTTTTAAAATGCTAACTCCGTGAGAAAGAAAGTTGCCGGTTTCACAGACAGAAAGCGATTTCCCCTTCGCCCGAATTACATACATATTTAAAAATGTAAATTCCCCAGCATTCCCCTTGAGAGTGCAATTTCCAGGCGGCTGTTTTGCAACGGGTTTTGGTTGGTTTGTTTTTTTGAGCATTTTTTTGTTTGGCTTCCCCCCCTTACAACGTGCAAATCTGGAGGCGACCGCCTTGGCTTTGGGCACGAAAAGCAATTTTAAATGGGCAGCAAGAGGGGCTGCCAACCGCCCCGGTGCTCTTTGGGAAGAGAAAGATGCTCTGCTGCCCACCGGGCATCCCAGCTCCAAGCATCCCTCCCTGGACACGCGCATCACCTGGGAGGAGCTGTAAGCTGGAAGGGACCTGGGTTTCGCCCTCTGAGCATCCAACCGTCCAACACCAAGTGGGGAAGACCAACCCAGCCATGCCCTCGAAAAGGGGCTCACAAGGTTTGACGGGTGCTTCCGTGCCAAAATCCAGAGAAGGAGGTGCACGTCCCACCCGGCTGCGGGGAAGCGAGGGATGGCATGAGCCCACCAAGGTAATACAAAAAGTTTAGGCAGCTGGCTGCAAAGAAGGGAAAAGCAGTCCAAAAGGAGAAAGCTGCTTTTTTTTTTTTTTATTCCCCCCCCATCCCCCCCCCCGTTTTTCTGTCTTTTTTTTTTTTTTCCTCACCCACTCTCTCCTCCCTAGCAGCTCCCGCCAGCCCTGGGAAGGCAAAGCCGGCTGGAAGGGATGCTCCTTGCCACCTCCAGCCAGCCTCTCCGCAGCCCCCTCGCCAGACGCTG